>JAHBMJ010001001.1:0-35458 GCA_018398765.1 Chromera velia | reverse complement strand
GGGGGGGGGGGGGGGAGTTCCGAACGGGGAGGTAGAGACGGTCTGTGAGCACTGCCCCCTCGATTTGCATGGGCGTGGCTATTTGAATGATGTTGTTCATAAGTTGACTGAATGCAAAGGGACTGAAAGGGAGAGGGGACGCATGAATAGGCTTTTGGATGAAGTAAGAGACGCTCGCTCTAAGTCAGACTTGATTCTGTGGGCATAACAAATGGCTAAGCAGCAGTTGGGACGGGGTGTGAGCGAAAATGAGAAGAAAGTGAGGGAGATCTTCACACTTCTCCTCGAAAAGCACCCTGTTGCAGGCGCACGGACGATCTCCGATTGCCTTCGTAAGTAGCTGTGTGTGTTCCCTCAGTCTGTCATTCTTTCTCTTTTCTTCCTTTCTTTCTTTCTTTCTTTCTTTCTTTCTTTCTTCCTTTCTTTCTTTCTTTCTTTCTTTCTTCCTTTTCCCTCATTTCCTCTCACTCTTTCCCCGTCGTTGTTCATTCTTGACGACCGTACTTGTTTTTGAGGGGAATTTTTCGTTATGTCAGTCCGAGTGTGTGTCATCCGATTGATTGATTGATTGATTGATTGACGAACAAACAAGGGCGGAACGGAATCAATCGGGGGGTGAGTGAAAAGCATATGGGGGGGAAACGTGAGACGGATAACCCTAAGAGGCCCAGGCTGCGGGGCTCGGATGGCACCCCTCACATGAGCGTGGAAGGCGGTGGGAGGTGACGGGCTCGAGCCTGCACGGGTATGGGGGGGCACGCAGGGCGCTCATGCTCATGCAGTTCACAAGCGGGTCTGCGAGCAGGGTGCATGCTATGTGCGGCTTCTTCGTTCTTCTTCTCCCTTTTTCTCCCCTTTTTGAATTTCTTTATCATGCTTACTACTCACAATTTCACTCCCCTGGAAAATAAGTCGTGCCTCAGGGATGAACTGACCGAACCGACTGAACTGACTGAACAAACCGAACTGCAGGAACTGAACTGAGAGAGAAACCTTTGCTTGTACGTCTTCGGCAGAAAAGATAGGGAATCAAAGGAGATTGGGAGTTCTGATCTTTTTCTCTCTCCGTCTCCTTCCGTTCCGCCTCGGGTGATTTTCTTTAGAGGTCATCTGACAGACCTCTAACTGACATGAACTGACAGAAGGAATCTCACTGGCCCGTGACCCTTGGGGGAAAAAAAGACACAGAAACAGAGGAGTCCGTCTCCGTCCTTTCTGTTCCTCATGAGGTACTTGTTTTTTCCCTTTTCTTCTCGTTTCTCCCTCCGCTCGGGCATGCCAGTGCTGTTCTGGTGCTTTGATCGGTCATGGGGACCCTCTTCCGGGCGAAATGCAGGCAGTCCTCGATCGTCTCAAGGGTGGGATAGAGAGCGTGTTGTAACTCAGCCTATAAGAGAACTACCAGATAAAGCAAAAGCCTGTTTGCTTAGAGATGGAGCCACCCTCCACTTCCATCCGCCTCCCCATCCCTGTCAGGCTCCCATCGATTCAATTTACCCCAGTGGGGCCTAAGTCGAAAGTTTAACTCTATGTATGACGCTCTAGGTTGGCCAGAGTCTAGTATATGGCTCACTGGCTTTAACCCTATACATCATTATCATCATCATCATATGCAAACGTACAGACACTTGCAAGTCATACAAGTCTATCAAATTGATTGGTTAAATTGATTTGGATGCGCGTGCTTGAATTATAAATCGATTCTGTTGGTCAATCAATCGATTCATTCGGATATACAAATTCGATTCTGTATTGCATATAACGAGAACAGAAATTGAATACGATGAGACGGCATTGTTGCACTGTTGCTTCACGTATGCGCGATACGATGCATCAACATTCTGAAGGCTACAACATGTCCGGAAATATGTGAACGCATGTATGTACACCAATATAGATGGACGGGGGCCACGCGCGGAACTGTTTAGATATTATGCATGGCTAATAGGGCGCCATAGCATGCACGCGGCCTATAGAGCGTCACAGCAAAAGGAGTCTCGGCTCAACAATACCTAACTAGTTAGGTGAGTGCCTCGGGGGGCCATTTAGGGGGTCAGCCATAATTTGATTGATACAAAGCATCAAGGATCGACTTGGGCATGTCTTGCCTATGCAAAGTGGCGGAGGCTACGGCAACGTGTGCAAAATATGCTTTTTAGGACCGCGCATATGCAACTCGGTACGAGTTACTTGAGGGGCATGTATTATGAGGAGTGAAGTAATTATAATGCGATCGCTGCTCGCAACGTGGAAGGTGGTTATACAGATGTGCATGGACCAATTAGAAGGGTCTAAAATTTTTGAGCCAGTTAAGCTGGTCTACGCGATTCCAGCGGTGCCCAGGGCCCAGAAAGGCACCAAATTGGTTCCTAGAGGCCGCTGAGTGCGTTGGTGCAAGAATTTGGGCCAAAACTTTCCGGGGCTACTCTTAAAATCCCGAAATTGTGCTCAGAATGCTCAAAAAGCATACCAACACACAGAGAAGGGTCATTTCGTCCTCTCGTCCTTTCCTGTCTACCTTGTTGTGTAAAGCAGTACCAATGGTCAAACTGGTACAATTCCGCTCCCCTAGTATTAGACAGCTTGCCTCTGTGTCGAAGTGAAGTCTTGTGGCGCAGTTGATCTGCTTTGGCGTGTCTGGAAGCTCCAGTCTGGACCAGTCAGGAAAATACCTCCCAGGCCTCCAAAACAACATTCCTTCTTTCTACTAGGAGGCTGCAGAATCGATCCCCAGCAATTTTGCCCAATGCTCTGTGTCTGTTGTTATCCTCCCAGGCCAGCGGAATAGGTTTCTGGTGAGTCTGCTGGTTATGGGAAGGCGAGATTGTTTTGTCTTCCTGTTGTGGAGAATTGGCGTCTCAGGGGTATTAATCGACCTCCAGCTCCCCCGGTAAGTGGTTCTATCCTGCTCTTTCCCTCCAGACAGGAGCATATGAGTGTTGGGCAATACTTTTGTGCGATGGCTGCAGGTTTAAAGTGCTCAAAAAGGAAAAAGCCCTTCCGGCAATTTGATATAGGGCGCCATCTGGAGTGTATCTTTCTGTTTATGAGCAGACTTGTCAGTTAAAGTCCACAGTGCATCAACCATTCTTTATCCCCTGTTGGAACTAACTTACCTGGACCAGATGGAGCGTGTTGGTATGTATTTTATCATCATTGATGTACCATAGCCCTTTCTGAATTTTTGAGTCTAGGAAGGCCACTTTGGCCTCTTCAGGTGTCAGACCTCAGACGTCCATTCTTTGGACTCCCTATGACTCTGGGAGTCGTTTTTTCTTCACCAAGCAGCTAGAGAGAGTCTAGAGAGGCAAACTGATGTCTCCTAGGGTCATTGCTTTGAGTCCAGGAGGGAAAAGGGAACAGAGGGCTGTTCCTTTTCCCCTCGAAATTTTTGAGCCCGTTAAGGTTTGGCGGCGGATTCTAATTGGTCCATGCACATCTGTATGACCCGCCGCCGCGTTATGCTCCGTACGACTTGCTTGAGGGGCACATTTTAGAATTTGGATGACACCGTGACGGACGGATAGAGATAGAACTGAACCCCGGCCCCCCCAAAAAAATGAAAAAATGTGTTATGCGGATCCGTGTGATCTCAGGGCCTCTCGGCTAATCTCAGTAGAGTTGAGCTGCCCTCCGAGGCGACGTCAAGTTTGAGGGTATGCCGGGGCCTGCATGCGTATGCATGATGCATGTCGTCGCCTCAGTGTGTTGGCCAATGCCTGTAAAGCCTGCGGCGTTTATGGGTAAACGCCGTGGGGCCGCGGAGCAGCCCCACTCTGCCGCGGGGCGCCCAAATGGAAGAAAGTTTCCTCATGTCCGCGCCGTGCCTTAGGCCGCGCCGCATGTGATGGTATGCTATATACTTAGCTAGAGAACGGCCAAGTACATAGATTTGAACAAAACAGAATAAACAGGAAAGTCTGAACCTATCAGATAGCAAAGTTCTTCAGTCTTCTTGACTCCATCTTCTAGCAACAGTCAAGAAGTTTACATGAGACGGCAGTGTATTGACAGCGATTACATCACTACTTCAACATGAGAAACCGCACGACCCACGTCCGCATACCAGTATGTGTCTGACTGATTGAACTGCCATCCTATCACTTTCAACCACTGACAGACTGATCGCACTCACAGTTTCCTTCAATCACATGAGCTCACATTCAAGCATATTTAAGCCCGACTCAACTATCCCTGGCATATGCACTCAATTCGAGTCTGAACAAAGAATGACACACTAATACACGCATGCAGGCCTCGGCCCACTAAAGGTCTATGTGGCCCGCCCAGCGTGCCTCGACACGCCGCCCCGCATGCACTTTCTCTTACAGATCACCCCCTGTCTGAACTGTAAACGCGAGTAGAGAAGACACACTGAAAGAGAAGAAACTCGGAAACACTTAACTGCAACGAAGGAACTTCGTCTGTCTGTCTGCATGCATAGAACCTAACTGAACCCACTTCACCTTCGCCTCCAACTCCGCAAGGTTCTCCAACACATACTCCAACTCACCCTGCATGTGAGGCTCGCTCTTACACTGCTTGCTACTCAACTGAAATATCAACGGCTGCGAGTCAGTCACAACAACAACAAGAGGCATCTTTCTCCACAACTTTCTAACTAAGTGAGCGATCGACCAAGAGGACTTGACTACATCATGTATGGCAAGCAACTCAGCTGAAATCGTTGACCCCAGCAGCTTTCTTGCCAGCTTCTTGCTGAGCCAAAACACGGTGTTGTCCTCGCTTATCTTGTCAAGATTCACGATCTCACTTTCATCCACCAACTGCATCTTGATTCCCAACCTCCCTTCTTTCTTTGCTAACTCATAACTCGCATCCCCCCAAACCAACAGACAGGGGACAGAAGAGACAGAAGAGAGACGCAGCGGACGAGCAGTCTCTCTGGCATGCTAGAGAGCCTTCTCAGTCGCAAGAACAGATGAACGGGACGGATGAGAGTTCGACCGAGACAGGTGAGAAAAGAGAAAAGACAGAGAGGGTTGGGTTTTAACCGCCCATCCCAAACAACCAACATTCTTCTGCTGTTCAGCCTGCAGAGAGAGATCTATATCCTTCTCCTCAGGCAGCAAAAGGTCCTTCTCTGTCAACGGCTTTCTTGTTTTCTCACTCACACGCTCAGACATCCCTTGAATGTAACTTGACTGATCGAGTAACATCTCACCTGGACGCATACGAATGGACATGCCAACGTACAAATACAATTCTCCATTATCCATTCTTTCTGGCTTATCAATATCGAACAACCCCTGAATTCCCTTGACATCTTCATTGACAGAAGGAGAAAACAGAAAAAGATCGTCGACATGCATAACAAGCAACGCAACAGGCTCTCCCTTCCGATTTCTTCTGACTAGAATAGATTCCGAGATCTCAGTCCACCCCAATGAATGCACCTTCTTCTTGAAGTAGGAGGTATATACCTTTAGAGTGTCCTTCAGGCCGTACACAGCCTTTTGGATGCGAACGAACACACCCGCACGGAGTCCTGGACAGACCTCCACAGGGAGGTTAGAAGGGAGACGCAGCCATACAGCATCCTTTATGGGGGCCTGGAGAAATGCCGTCGAGATATCCATCTTAACGGCCTGCAGTCCGCAAGAGACCGCCCACAGAAATGCAACTCTGGCGAGGTTAGGGTCTGCTGTACCGGAGTAAGTCTCCAACATTCCCCAATTACGCGAGTCCTGAAACTCCTTTGCCACAAGACGGGACTTAGCAACTCGCTTTCCGTTTTTCAGCTTCCACGTTCGAACCCAACGGAGAGAGACGGCTTTCACTCCTTGCTCAGTCTGCAACATCTAAGAGGAGAGATCAAACACAGAGCACAAACACCACCTGGCAAGCTCTTTCCAATCGGACTCTTTGAACAAGCCCTGAGCTACTTCTTCTTCACTGGCAATGATGTGACCTTTCGTATCATTCTCTCTTTGCGACAGCTTTCGCGCCTTCTCAGCCTTCATCACTGTATATGCGATCTCTAAATAGCTGTCAAACACTTTTGCAATGCGGGTTTCTTTCAACTCTCTCCTTTTCTTCCTTTTCTCCCTCATATATCTCTCCCTCTGACTCTTTGACATCTCAGACCACCTAACAAACTCGGCAGTTGCGGCTTCCTCTGCGGCTTGCTCAGCAATGACATCGACGTCTACAGGGATCTCAGTGTCAGGGACAGGAGGGACAGGAGGGTCTGAGGAATCAGGAGATGGAGGGGCCTGCTTAGCTAGTCTGTCGAAAACAAACTGGGGAAGACGACCATCAGGAGAGATCTCAAATCTTTCCACAATATCTTTCTGTTTCACCTTTTCAAGCTCAATAGGATGGAACACACCATCATCCCCCTCTCTCAACCGAGCAGTAGTAATGCCATACGTCTGTTTTGCCCCTTCCCTCACAACCTGTCCAGAAAACAGAGCACCCCCCGACTAATAAGCCAGAACACTTCGGAGGGGTGCCACTAGATGATGGGGGAAGGCGATCGCTTGGCTCTGCAACGCCGTTATCGGAAGGATCGATCACCCCCGATTTCAGCTTCCGCATCTGATTGATTGTCCTCCTCCCCCCAACCAACCTAAACCAAACCTCTTCCAATAACGGAATCACTTTCCCTCTCCGCAACTACGTCGCTCCAACTGAATATGCATCAGATGCATACACAGAGCTCTCCACTGTCCCCCCCACCGAAGCAAGACAGAGAGAGACTGTGGGCTAATAACCCCCCCGAACAGAGCATGCTCGCTCTTTTTAAAGGGCCCACCAGCAATGAAATTCTGCCAGCAGGAAGGGTTTGCCAAGCAAACAACATCCCCCGCAGCAACAGAAGGGACACCCGACCTCTTACTAAACAAAGAACAGTTCGGTGAACGGCCAGTCGAAGCATGAACGACCTCATTCAACGCATTTGCGACACCAGAAATAAAAACAGGCCAGACATAAAAAGGGAGAGAACGTTGTAAAAGCAGTTTGTTCAAAAGAGAAAAGAACTCATCATTCACTTTTTCAACTATCGCCTGCACTTCAGGAGTGCGAGGTGGACCAAACTCAGTGTGAATGCCTTCTCTTCGATAAAAAGAACGATACTGCTCGCAAATAAACTCGCGTCCGTTATCTAAATGGACAATCTTTGGCTTCCCTTTCCCAGCCCTCTCCCACCTGCGCATCCAAGCAACTAGATGGGCCAGCGCGCGATCTTTGGAGCGACAACACCAGAAGGACTTACGCTGTGTGTGGAGATCAATGATCACCGACACATAGCGTACCCCCCCGATGCCTTTCCTCTTCATGTCCTTCAGATCGTGGTAGATGTCAGCATTGAAGCTTCCTTCCGGACCCTTGGACTCTCGCTCCTTCTCTTCGCCTCTGTCAACTGGAGGCTCCTCGCATGGCTTGGAGACACGCTTTCATGTCTCTGCAGCAGAACCCTGATGCTTCAACTTTCTGCATCAGAAGTTAACTTCCCGACACGCTTTGCACGTGTCTCGTACCTTTCGGCACTCCCCAACAGAATATGGTACACCTACCCCCTTCTCCTTCAAGGTAGCCTCCAGGCGCTGCCTGGTGGCATGCCCTAAACGGGAGTACAGAACGTGGAGCAGATGCGCTTTGTTCTCTTCTGACAGATCAGACTGTCCAGAGAGAGTAGACTCTGTCAGGAAAAACGTAGAAACAGGGGGACAAACACAAAAAGCCGCAATGGCCTCTTTATTTTGAGTAAGACGGAGTACAGGAACGCTGCCCGTCTGATCATTGAGAGCTCGGAACCATCTCCCATGAATGTTCTGCAAACACACCTAACTAGAGTCGGAATCATCATCAGACGAATCTTCCCCCTTCAAGTGCAACTTCTTCTTTGCGTATGGCAACAGCGCACGACCAATCAACCTATCAATATACCCTTCCTCCGGAATGATGCGTACATTCCCCCTTTTATCCTCAAACGGAAGGTGGACTGTCTTGACCCCTCTCAGAGAAAGGGGGGCAGCATCAGAAGCGAGATGAAAATCAACTGACTGGTCTTCAGAAGAGATAACAAACTTCTCGAACGTAGGGGTAAAAAGACCTAACGAGCAACTGGAGTCAGCAATGCACTCCCCATCATCCCCCACCACGCCAACAAAACACTCGACAGGGGTTTTTGGGACAGAAACACAAACATCCTCCCACTCTGGCTCTTTATACCACCCACTCTGCTGCACGTTACGCAAGGTCACCCCTATAAAACGCTCTCTTCCAGCCTTTGATGAGACCTCTGCCCCTCCCCAGCGGCTGAACTGGGACTGGGGGGGGGCGGCCCAGGGGCCTTTCAAAAATCCTCATCAGAGAAGGATCGCTCCCGATCCTCTCTAAGCTGGAACATGGTTCCCTTCTGCACGAGAATGTACTCACCTGCAGCCTTGGCCTGCTGCTGCTTCCTCTTGGGGTTCAGAATCTTAGGGCAACACTTCATGTAGTGCCCAACCATACCGCAGCCCTCGAAACTGCAGCGAACGTTGGCAGCCGGGCACCCCTTTTTGGGGTTGAGGTGCTTCATGTGACTGCAGTTAGGGCACGGCCAAGTCTGGGAAGAACTCATGGCACCCGACGTCGCTGCTCCAGACTGGGACTCCTCACCCCCTTCACCTTGGAAAGACTTCTCCTTCCGATTGTTCTTCTTCCCCCGACGACCCTTGCCTCGACCCTTCGGACGCTACGAGCGATCAGCTGCAGCGCCAAACTCGTAGTTGCACTTGGGGGAGGAAGAAGACGAACAACCATCAACAGGTCGAGTAATCTCGTAATCCTCAGTGGCGTCAACCTTTGTATCAACGTGCACAAGGATCTCATCGTAGCTAAGCTTTGAGACCTTGTTCCCGGTCTTCAGAGAGGCCTTCTCAGTGGAATCGTTCCACTCGGACTTGGTGAGCATACTCTTCAATGCACGACGCTTGAGGTCGGCATCGGGCTTGTAACCTACGGCGCCACACTCGCAAATGGTATCTTTCAACCGCTTCATGGCCTTGACGATGTCCTCTCTCCCGTACTGCGCTCTCTCCAGCTTCAGAAAGATGTTCTGCCAGGTATCTTTGTCAAGGGACTTGCGTCTGGTGACCTCGACTGAGATGGCCTCCAGCAAATCTGCCTTCTCCTTTCCCTCACCAACAGAGAGATGAACTTCCTCTTGAAGGGAAGGAAAGGCTTTGAACGCACAAAGGAGGGCAAGGACCCAGAGGGCGAGAACGTGCTCCTCTTTCTCCACAAAGGTCATGATAAACTTGGTGGTGAACTCGAAGGATCTTCGCCAGGTCTTAAAGTCCTTAGCGAAAGCAACACGGACTTTCTCCTCCTGAGACTTCCAGTCGTGAGACGTCTTCAACTCGGGAACCTACGACAAATCTGGCAGCTTGATGGCAGCTGCGGAAGCAGCTCTTGGCGCTAAATCGTTGCCAGGCATGGTAGTAGATGCAGCAGCAAAAACAGGAGAAGAATGAGCAGAAGACACAGGAGAATCGGAACCAAGAGGCGCAAATGAATTCCGCATTCACAGGAGAGAACCAAGCAAACGACAAACAAATACGCTGCCTGGGAACACCAAATTGTGACAATACACTATATACTTAGCTAGAGAACAGCCAAGTATATAGACTTGAACAGAACAGAACAAACAGGAAAGTTTGAACCTACCAGACAATAAAGTTTTTCAGTCTTCTTGACTCCATCTTCTAGCAACAGTCAAGAAGTTTACACGAGACGGCAGTGCATTGACAGCGATTACATCACTGCTTCAATATGAGAAACCGCACGACCCACGCCCGCACACCAGTGTGTGTCTGACTGATTGAACTGCCATCCTATCACTTTTAACCACTGACAGACTGATTGCACTCACAGTTTCCTTCAATCACACAAACTCACATTCAAGCATATTCAAGCCCCGTCAGTCCTGCCCTCCTGGAAAGTGAACCAGATGAGGTCGATTTCAGAATATCAGATAGCAAGCTAAAAAGGGGAGCAAGAAACAGAGAAGTGAACGAATGGATGGGGGACTGGGTAAACCCGGTCTCCATCACAGAAAGGAGAGAGAGGAAGCAGAGGAGACAAGGAATGCATGGGAGCGTGTCTTTTCCTCTGTCTGCTTGCCTGACCAAATATCAGAAGGAGAATAGTACCAGCCAACGCTTTGCAAAATTGGTTCTCGGAAGCTTGGTGGAGGGGAGGAGGGGCTCATGGTCTGCCTTGGCGGAACCTTTCCCCAAGCAGTTCTTATCTTCCCCCGGGGCAGTTTTCCGCCCTTTGTTGTGCGCCATTGTTGGAGGGGGGGCAAACCATGGGGGGAGGGTTGAATCAATTTGTAAAGCCTGTGAAGAGAAAAGTTGGGAGAAATTGATTGACGATCCGATTCACCGTCTGATAACTTGTGTTCAAACGGAGGGGCCGCGGGGGAGACTGAGTGATCTCTGGTATAGGCGACTGGAGTGTATGTCAATAGAAGAAGTGTGTGAGCATGGAGAGAGACAGGAAGCCCGAGAGGGTAGGGGCATGGGGCAGGCCGAGGAGTGGGTAAGGTGGTACTTTTCGCTTCTTCTTCAGAGGGACGTCCAAAAGGCCAGTACCCTGATTACTGCATACCTAGGACCGGACTAATCGATCCTGGAGAGCAGTGTTCTGCTAGCTAGTAGTCCTAAAGTTCGGCCACTTTAGGTGAGCATTCGCTAGCGTGCTCCTAGCTTATAATATGAGATGAATGCTCACAGACTGCCCTTTGCCATTGGGACACGATGGCTGGCGGGTTAAGTCATCTCATCATCATCAGTGCATTTAAGAGTTACTGTAGGCTTTGCACTCCATAAATAAAAAATTAAAAAGAATTTAAAGAAAAAAGAAAAAAGAAAAAAAAAAAGTTTCCGGTCTTTTATTTTTTTTTATTTATCAACTAAAAAGTATACAGTTTTTAATGCAACACCCCGTGCAACACTTTGACAACACTTGAGCAACAGTTGTTTGCCTAGTGAGTTACCTATTGAGTATCATGATTAAAAAAAAAAAACATAAAAAAAAGCTTTTTTCATCTTTTATTTTTGTTTATGTAGTGCGCGCTCTAGGAGTTACTTTTTTAAAAAAGTAACTAGATTTTTCTAGACAGCTCAAGTTAGTAATTTAAACGTTACAATTTTTGAATTTTTATGTTAAGTTACCAACTTTCTTGGTCGATAGATGTATGAATGAATTATACGCAACATTTTTTCATGTTCAGTTGTCGGTTTTGAACTCTGCATTTAACACATGAATACAGGGTCGATCAAGGTTGCTCAATCGACGCAGTGTCTCGCCTTGACGGCGGCAGCACCACCTGCTGTCAAGTTTGAAGGCTGTCCGGGTCCTTTCGCGTCGATGCGTGCATGGTGTAAAGGAGGCGAATTGAGGGATGGGTTGCATGGAAATGGGAGCCTGACGGTTTCAGGGACGGTGGGTGACAGAGAAGACAGGATGCGACAGGTTTGTGAGAGTAGAGCAAGCACACGCTTGGGAGGCGACTCATACCCGTTCGAAGGCCGCTCTCAATCAGGAACTGAGCAAGGAGGCGGACAGGCAAGTCAGGAGCACATCACGTAAATGCGAATGGCAGCTCTGCCAGAGGAGAGCTCCCAAAGGGCTGAGCAACGAAGAAAAAGACTGGCAGGTCGACAGCAAAACAATACCAGGGAGTGACGCCTTCATGACAGCAATTTGTTTCTCTCTTTCGTGAAGCCTTTGAGAATTGTCCCTAAGCGAGTTGCTCTCGCTCTTGCTGGGCTCTCCACATAGATTTCTTTCGCTCTCCCCTTTCGTCTCTTTGCCAAGTCAATTCTTCGAATGCTGCGAGTGCTGAATCCGTCTCCGACCCTCCTCAAAGCACGCCTCCCTTTCATTGTGCCGTTCACTCAAGCTCTTTCTTTCTGTCTGTCGATCGCACGATGGCTCCACAGAAAGAAAGAAAAAAAGGAAGGAAGAAAGGGAAGGAAGAAAGAAAAGTGGGAGAAGAAAAAAGAAAAAGGCACAGCAACTCTGCAAGGAGAGTCGACAGAAAAATACGCACGCGAGCGGCAGCGGAGAATGGATGGATGGATGGAGGGAGAAAGAGCAAAAAAAGGAAGAGTTGCGGAGAGAAAGCAGAGTACATTTAAATTATCGGTCTATGTGACTGCCCTTTCGTCCAGACTGCAGCCTCCCTAAACAGTCCCTCCCAGATACGCTTCTTGACTTCTCCGCCCTTTCCTTTCTCCACCCCTTCATAACCCTTCCTGATACAAAGACAGACAGTCAGTCAGTCGGGCAGACTGAGTCAGGAAAGGACAGATTGAAGCGAATATGTCGTGCGTGCAGTCACAGTCACGGACAGCGGGAGACAGTTAACAAGCATGGTAACAACTCGCTGACTCCTTCACTCAAGAAACTTTGTTGGTCCTGCAGCAATATCGCCCCCCCCCCGTCCCCTGCAAAGGGAGAAGGGACCCTCGCAATTTCGTCCGTTCATGTTTTTCTGTCTGTCTGTCTGTCTTTCTGTATGCAGTCATTCACTCAGCCACTCAATCCATGTATGCATCCACGCACCCCTTCCACCCTACTCTCCTTCCCTTCCAACGCACCCCTTCCACCCTACTCTCCTTCCCTTCCACCCTCCCTCAAACGAAAACAACCACCGGGAGGAACGAAGGAAGAAGAAAAAAGTGCAGGATCGAGGAAGGACGGGGTGTCAGGAAGGAAGGAAGGAAGGAAGGAAGGAAGAGAAAAAAATCACCCAGGGACGTTGAGGAACACGACAATCACCGTCGTGTCATCAATCACCTGCATGCAGCATTTGTTTGTTTGTTTGTGCAACCAGACAACAGACAATTTGCAGACAAGAGGCAGTGAATGGAATGGAAGCAGCCAATGGGTCTTCACACCATCAAGGAGACGATAAGGGAGACTGCGCGATTATCTTTTTTCTCCTGCATGTTCCCAGACAGACTTGCACGAAGACGCTCTGCACTTTTTTCTTTTTCTCGAAAACAAATTCACTCCTTTTCCTTGCCGCTTGCGTAAGGGCCCCTTTTCCAAGCAAAAGACAGCCGCAGACATTGCCCGACGTTGACAGAAACTCAAAAAGAGAATAGAGCAAGTCGAGGAGCAAATTCGACACAAAGAACAGTCTGTCGATCATCAGCTAAAACTCACGCAAACGCACACAGTGAGACTCGGCACCCTTCCCTTCTTGAGCCCACACCCCACGTGCCTGACTGTCCACTGACTGACCTCCTCTTCCTTCCGCCATCTTCGATTTGCTTCTGACACCTGCATGAACACTCCCACAATTAAGCAGGTATACAAACAAGCAAACAAGCAGGGATCATGAGGTGAACAGGCAGAAATAGATACGCACGCACGTGGAGGAGGGCGGAGCGACAACAATAGCCTAGCAAGCAGATGAGAGGGAGAAAGAACAAAACATCGACATGCCTTCATACGGACAAAAAATCTCCCCCCCACACACAAAACGCTCACATTTACAAGCGTGCACGCGCAAGCGTGATTTATGTTAGCTCAATGAATGAGTCGAAGGCAAGCCAGTTCCTCTTTCCTTTACCCCTCTCACCTCCTACCTTGTTGACTGACTGACTGACTGACTGACTGACTGACTGACTGACCGTCTGACTGACTGAATGAATGAATGAATGAGCGACTGACTGACCGTCTGACTGACTGACTGAATGAATGAGCGACTGACTGACTGACTGACTGACTGACTGACTGAATGAATGAGCGACTGACTGACTGACTAGCTAACTCACTCACTGACTCACTGACTCACTGACTCACTGACTGACTGACTGACTGACTGACTGACCGTCTGACTGACTGACTGACTGACTGACCGTCTGACTGACTGACTGAATGAATGAATGAGCGACTGACTGACTGACTGACTGACTGACTGACCGTCTGACTGACTGAATGAATGAATGAGCCACTGACTGACTGACTGACTGACTGACTGACTGACAGACTGACTGACTGACTGACTGACTGACTGACCGTCTGACTGACTGAATGAATGAATGAGCGACTGACTGACTGACTGACTGACTGACTGGCTGGCTGACCGTCTGACTGACTGACTGACCGACCGACCGACCGGCTGACCGACTGACTGACTGACTGACTGACTGACTGAGCGACTAACTGACTGACCGACTGACTGGCTGACCGACTGAATGAATGAATGAGCGACTGACTGACCGACTGACTGACTGACCGACTGACCATGAAATCGCACGCTGCTTGGGGGTCCTTCTTTTGCCAGTAGGCCTGGACGTACTGCACGCACACACACACACACACACACACACACACACGCACACACACCCACACATACACACACACACGCACACACACGCGCACACGGAAGTGCGGACACGCACAAATCTACCGCTAGCAATTAAATGAAAGAAGACGAAAAGCCAATCGAACAACCACCCAGATGCCCAGGCAGCAAACGGAAAGAGAAAAGGCAGCCAGTCCACTTCAACACACACGCAAGCACTCGGGAGTCCACCAAACCAGTCCAGAAAAAGAATAAGGCTACACTCACGCCTTCCACTCTGGTCTCTTCTTCAACCCTCCCTCCTCTCGTAATACCTCCCTCCCTCCCTCTCTCCCCCCTTTACCAATGCCTTTGCTCCTTTAATTCACAGACAACCAGAGGAGAGACCAACACACTCTGAGAAGGACACGAACAGAAAGACAAACGCACCTGTACCACCTCCTCGTTTGAGATAAACTCCCACACACCGTCACTCGCCAGAACCTGCGTCGCATCAGCAGCAGGAGAGACAGAAAAGACATCTCTCTCTGCACACGCGCGAAAACTGCTTTGTGTGTGTGAGAGAGAGCGAATCACACAGCCAGGCAGGCACGGAGGTAGACAGCCAGAGGACTGGCAGGCAGGCAGGCAGGGGAGTTCCTTCCACGTCTCTCTCGTTCGTGCAGGCAGAGAAGAGAAGAGAAAAGGGCGAGAGAGAGACTCGTCGACACACGCAGAGAGGTAGAGGACGGCGTTCGTTCGTGTACGCTTTTTGGAAATGGTCCGGTGCACGCACGCACGCATGCATGAATGTGTTCTGTCCGTCTGCAGATGGAAATTTCTTCGGAAAATCTGGGCTTCAATTTAGAAGAACGGAAAGAAAGAAAGAAAGAAAGAAAGATCGCATAGCACAGACAGACAGACAGACAGACAGACAGACAATATGTTTCTTCTTCTCCCTTCTTTTCTTCGTGAACACAATAGACAAAAAGAAAGAAAGCAACAAAGACAGACAGAGACAGACAGACAGACAGACAGACAGACAGACCATGAACTTGTCCTCTGGTTCCAATTCGTGAATTTGTATTTCTGGTTCCGCAATCACCCCGACCTGCATACATGCAGAGGGAAAAACAGAAATATGCGATTGCCCTGGTTCATTTCATGGCAACAACACACATCGATCTGTGGAGGATAAACCGAGATAACACAACCGAAAGAGACATGGAAGAGAAGACAGACAGAACAAAGGCCAGATGCACTTGCTTCCTCAAAATCAACGCATCGAGCGACCAAAGAAAAGGAAAGTCAAAAACTAGAGCAACGTCTCTCTTTGTCTGCGGACACAGGCCGCAATGCTAAGCGCGAGAAAATAAAAAAAGCGCTTTGCCAGAAATGAGGACACACACACACACACACACACGCACGCACGCACGCACACAGGCTGAGAGACAAAGAAAGAAGCAGGCAGACAGACTGACAGAGAGGAGGAAAGCTCATTGAATGGAATGTAAAAAAACAGATCGACAAACTGACCGTTGCAGCAACCGCATCCCCCATTGACCTGGCCATCGCAAGTCCTGCATGCATGCATGCATGTATTTACTTTTCTGTATCTACTTTACTTTTCATAATTCTGTATGAAAAAAAAAAGCGGCCATCGCAAGTCCTGCAGGCATGCATGCATGTAAGTGAGCGAGTCCACAGTCATGCAGTCCCCCCGCACACGCAGGCAGACAGATGAGCACGTCGGGAAGAAAGTGGAGATGCCTGACTTCAGGAAGAGATGGAGAGTATCCATTGATCTTTTCTGTCTCTAGCACTAAACATGAGCAGATTCTTTCAAGCAAAGGTCACAGATTCACAGAGAGAAAGACAATCCTCCAAATGCGTCCGGACCCTCGAAGAAATCTGACCGCTTACCACGAAATTGCTCCCGTGGGTCTCATGCACATGTGCAGACATGTATTCATTTTATTCTGTCTGTGCATCTGTGTGATTGTTTTGTTGAATGACCGACGGACCTGGAGCGTCCTGGTGCTTCAGCCAGACTCTGGGAGGCCCGATATCCTCCCCGTCAGGTCCCTTGAAGGCTTCCACGCGGCCGTTGGCCTTCAGGATGCGGGCCTGCAGGCAGGCAGGCAGAGAAAGTTATCCATCCATCCATACACACACGCACACATACACACACACGCAATGTTCTGTTCTCTGCCCCGCGACTTCAAAACACAAAGAAAGAAGGGGCGGGGGGCATACAGAGTGAATCTCTTTTTTTCGTTCCTCTGTTTTGCATTCCTTCCTGCATGCACATGCACAGAAAGGAGGAAACCAAAGAAGAAATAAAGGTTTGTTTGAGAGAGACTCCAGAGAGACAGCTGGAAGAGAGACAAAGAGAGCGAGAGGAATGGAGGGAGGGACGGAGAGTGAGAGGGAGAGAAAGAAATGATGCAAGGAGGACTTTTCATGGATGTCGGAGAAGAAATCTGCTCCCAATTCCATTCCCCCCGCAAATGTTCGATCGTGCAACAAAAGGAAGAAAGGAAGGAAGGAAGGAAGGAAGGAAGGAAGGACGGAGAAAAGATGCGCCCTGTCTGTCCATGCATTGCGACCCCATTTTCCCACCCTCCCACCTTCTCGTCAGGTCTGTCCGGTTTGTGGTCATCTGAAAGAGCCACCGCAGTCCTGTGGGCAGGCAGGCAGGCAGGCAGGCAGGCAGGCAGGCAGGCGAGAAAAAAGAAGAAAACGCATCAGAAGAATTGAAAAGCAGCTCAGGAGAGACAGACAGACTGACTGACTTTCAGAACTACACAATTAAACTTTCACAAGACAGGCAGTGGACAAGGAAGTGCGCTGGTCCTCTCGCTTCTTCTTGCTTTCTTTCTCTCTCGGAAGGTCCCAACGTCACCCCTCGGCAGAAATTTCTGTCTGGGGTAAGAGAGGGATGAATCAGAGGATACGCACACACAGCCATCTCCTCTGGAGGTCGCTCTTTTGTCTTCTTTTGGTGCAGAGCGAGGCCAAACAAAGGAACTATTCAAAAAACAAGCAGAAAAAGAATCCTCCATCCATTTTCGGAGAAATTGATGTGCGAGGAGATTCCAAACAAAAAGCAGATGGTTCTTGACTGTCCGACAGTAACTGAATGAAAATAAACGACATGCAGCGGCACTGACTGACTGACTGACCATTTCCCGTTTTTGAGTCTTCCGAGCACTGCAGTGAGTGAGGAGAGAGAAAGAAACAGAGGGCCGTGGGAAATTGAAAGGACAGGGTTTGCAAAAAAAAGCAGCGAGAAAGCGGCAAATTCAGCAGCCATCAATGGATGGAAAGAGAAGCCTTGCTGTCGTCTTCAGGCAGGCAGACGAAGCAGAAAGAAGAGAGAAACGAGCTCGTTGAGAGCAAAGGGGGAGAGGGCAAAGTGAGAAGCACCACCAGCGACAGACACGGAGAAAGGAATAACAAAAGACAGCAGACCAAATGAGAAGAAAAAGCCATCAAACGCACAAACGAACCCGCCCTGGAGTCCCCAACGTTGGCCGAGAACAGAGTAGACCCTCTCATGAACACACCGATCGTCGTCGACCCTGCAGCACATCAATCAATGAGGGACACACGATCAAGGCACGAAATACAGATGACGAAACAGACTCAATCGGAAAAAACCGTTCATGCTCCTGCAGACAAATTGACGCGAAGGACAAAGATGAAAGGGGTAAAAGCAGCCCATTCAGTTGAACTAGGAAAGAAAAAACTTAATTCGATGTTGTGGACAGAACTGACTGACTGACTGACTGCCTGCCTGCCTGCCTGCCTGCCTGCCTGACTGACTGACTGATTGACTGACCAGAAAAAGAGATGTCGAGTGCCGACCGGCTGAGCTCCGTATTGGTCTTCAAATACCCCTGCACACACGCACGCACGCACGCACGCAGGCAGGCGGGCAGGTCAACATGGGGTCGTCCTGTATTCATCCCCGGTGTCTGTCGACGTTTGATTGCATGGGGGGAGAAC
Source organism: Chromera velia (assembly GCA_018398765.1). NCBI lineage: Eukaryota > Chromeraceae > Chromera > Chromera velia. The sequence goes on along the minus strand of JAHBMJ010001001.1, from coordinate 17,127 downwards.
AGAAAGAGAAACGGAGAGAGAGCCCAACGAACGTTGCCGTGACATGAATGACTGTTCGCCCAACCAGGAGACGTCTATTCAGTTCAGCTGCTACTCCCTGAAGATGGTTCAAGGTAGGAAAGAGAGGAAATTTGTGGTCCGTCCCCCCTTGCCCCCCCGTTCTTCGCATCGTTTTCTTCCCTCTCCTTCTTCTGCACGGATGCTGACTGACTAAGTCACCGACAGAACGCTCGCTCAATGACTGACTGAGAGGGAGAGAGAGAGAGATCGAATGAATGAATGAATGAATGAATGAATGAGCGGCTGACTGACTGCCTGACTGACTGACTGACTTACTCTTGTAAGTGCCGTTTTAGGGTCTGTGCGTAGTTGGGGGTCTGCCTGGACGTTTGCAGGGAGACGCCGCCGGATCATGTCACTCACTTCTTTCCCCTGCAGACAAGAGGGTTCGTTGGTTCAATAGAAAACAGGAGAAGAGAAGAGAATAGAACAGAAGAGCGAGATCAGAGAGGAGAGAGGGGTAGGGGGGAGTCGGGGAAGGAACCGCCGCCAAAAGTGAGATCAGGAGAGCATTCACGGGTGCATGCAAAAATCAACGCGGACACAAGGAGGGCGGGCAGGAGAAGGAAAAAGGAGAAAGGAGAAAGGACACAGGTGAATTTAAAGAGCTGACCTGCAACCCGTGCCCATCCATCACACAAAAAAAATACTGCGAAGGATCACCTGAACGCATGAGAGGAGAGGTAGAGAGACTATGTGTTTCTTCTCCTTCGTTTTCTCCGTGAGGCAGACAGGCGGAGAGGCAAACGGATAATCTGAGAAAAGAAACAGGATGACCCGAAAGCAGGAAGAGAAAAAGGAAGTCAGCTAGGGAAATCCACGAGAACAACAGCGGGTGTACAGAGGAGCAGGAAAGAGGGCAGTGGAGATGAAGACCCGATCGGTAGCGGGAAAGGAGGAGAGAAGAGACGGACGCAAAAGAAGAAGAGACGACCAAACAGAGGACGATGAGAAAGAACAAAGAAAGATGAGATAAGAAGACAAAACAACAAACAGCTTGTGCGCTTTTCTGTTTCAAGTTGAGGTCCAACACCGACCATGCATTCAACCGACCGACCAGCAAACGCTTCCAGTTCAAAGTGACTGTCCTGGTTCACCTGCAATCAACCAGACGCACACCAGAAACAGCCACCATCTCAATCGATCCATGCACCCATCACTGCACGCCGCCCTCCACGCAGACGACAAGAAAGGGGGACACACAGATGGGACTCGAACTCTGCATCCTTTTCTCACTACTCACTCACCCCTCCACGCAATTTAAAGGTTCCTTTCGTTCATCAAACAGAACAACCTCGCCTGCGTGCCTGCCTGCCTGTCTGCCGGCCCACCCACCCACCCACCCACCCACTCACAGACTCACGAACTCACTCACCTTGTTGGGGTTCATCGGGACGAGTCCGACCTTGGACTTGGCGGCGTAACTCTCAACGATTCCTCCCTGTAACCATGCAAGCGTTTCGGCAACAACATTCAAACAATGATGCATCCCCTATTCTTTTTTCTTCTCCTTAAAATCTTCACTTTCTGTCTGTCTGTCTGTGTGACTGACGGGTGCCCGGAGAGTGTCTGCAGGATTCGAACGTGGGAGGAAAGAGAAGAGAAAAACACACGCCGACTGTTCCAACAAATGCTCAACCCCAGCCATCCCTGCGGCCTCTTGTGAGAGATCACGCCAACGAGCATCGGTGCTGACGCAGAGAAAAGAGCCATTGACCTTCGGGCGAGGTACACACCAGCAGAGAGAGAAGGGAGGAAGGAGGGAGGGAGAAAAGAGAGACGGACAGGAGCAGCTACTCACCCTCCCAGTTTTCAAATTCTGACGGTCCGCATCCTGCAACCACAAAAAAAGAAAGAAGGGATTGAAGCACACGAATGAAAACACCTTTCACGAGCACTCCGCAACAAGTGAAAAAGAAGAACGCAACCCCCTCTCAGAGCTCTTCGATCAACCAAGGAGAGGGTTGCAACCAAAGGAGGGGGGAGAGAAAGAAAAGGAAATGAGAAAGGAACGGATGGAGAAAGAACGATAGGAAGACAGAAACAGGAAGCGAATCCATCAACCACAAAGCCCTCCCTTCACATTCTGCTGGTGCCTCGTACGAAAGAATTTTCCTTCAGGCCCCTCAACAGCCCTCACTCATGAACCACCCCAACCCGCCCCCCGAATGCATCCACCCCCTCCACCACTCACCGTGACTGCATAATCCACCGCACCATCTGCCTCGAATCCAGTCTGCAGTCGTCAAACAGTCATCGATTGGCTCACATCAGTCATTAAGCTACACGATAGCAGTCGAGGATTCACCACAATTGGGCCGCCCTCTCTTTCTCTGACGGGAATGCAAAAGCCACTCATCAAGAGCAAAGCTCGGGAAGTGAGAGCCCAAGCTGTGCGGCAGGCAGGTAGAATGAAGCGTCAAGGCCTCGCAGAAAGAAAGAGCACAAAGCAGCTGCTCGGAAGCGACAAAAGACACACAAAAAAAAAAGCAGACAGGAGGGGTGGGGCTGATACGCAGAAGGGTTGTGCGTCAGAAAAAGAAAAATACAGACAGACAGACAGACAGACTATATGTTTCTTCTTCTCCCTCCTTTTCTAGACAGACAGACAGACAGACAGACAGACAGACAGACAGACTATATGTTTCTTCTTCTTCTCCCTCCTTTTCTTCATGAACACAACAGACAAAAAGAAAGAAAGAACAAAGACAAAACAGACAGAAAGACAGACAGACAGACACAGGAGACAGACCCCCATTTGCCCCATCACAGAGAGTCTTCTTCTCGTTGGTTGTACCTGCAAAGTCAAACATGACAAAAAACACAATGAGAATCAATGCATCCACCTTGATCGAAGCTTGGCTACTCGACCTCCTGCAGGGATCATTTGTAGGACTGACGAGAGGGGTCCAGAGGACTCTTATTCCACGGAAACAAAACAAGCAAGGAGCAATGAACGAATGACACAAAACAGTTGCGGTGGCAGGAAGCGAGAAAAAAAGCGAGACCAAAATACTGACAGCTGAAGAAAGTGGGTCAGACAGACAGACAGATAGACAGACCGTTCTTGTCACAGCCCCTCCCCCGTTGGCAGGCGCACCCCTCCCTGGAGAGGGCGACCTCCCTTGGGGAGACGTTCCCCGCACAGCTGCGGTCGTCGTTTGCCTGCATACACACAGACACAGACACAGGCATGCAGACACACACAGCCATTTTTACACGCAAAAAACCTTAAGAGGCACACGAAAACTTGACTGAGGAAAGGGGGCACAAGCTGGCACTCGCACAAGGGAGGCAACGAAAGCCATGCACGAAGGGAAACGGGGGGACAGAGCAAACACGACAGGCAGAGATAGGTGTATGTTGAAGCACAGAAGGGGAGGGGCAGATAGAGTAGGTAGACAGGAAGGCAGGCTGCGAGGCACACCGGCAGGCAGGCAGGCCGGTTGGTTTGTGAGCAGGGAGACAGACTGACGGGTACGAAGGCCAGAAGACAGGAGGGCAGCCGAGAGGCAAGCAGCCAGGCAGGCAGAGTGGCAGGATTGAAAAAGAAGCAGTCCGATACAGTTGACGAATAGAAGGAATGCACAAGGCCTCTCAATGGAAGCGATTCAGTGGAGGGAGACAAAATGACTGACTGACCCTGGTCGCGTCGGTGACGTTCCTGCAGGGAGCCGGGAAGCACATGCACGGAGGTAGGGTCACAAGGCGTGTACATCTGAGCACAGGGCACGAGGATGGTGGGCCAGCAGGCTGAGACTGTTCCGCAGTGCGTGACTGACCAGGACCGGGCGGCCGTCCCCTGGGAGGACTGGGGCTGGTGGTGGCCTTTTTGGTGGGTGAGAAGGGATTCGGTCGCATTCTGGTCGGATTGGCCAGTAACTCGATTCGAATACGTACTGAAGATCAGATGAAGTACAGGAGGTCTAGTGGGAGGTGAGGCACCACACTGGCAGAGGACAGGGCCAGGGAACAGCCGTTCCTTCCGTCTTTCTGGCAGACTGTCAACTTGAGACTGTCACCAACTGGATCCAGTCACAGAATATTCGTACAGGAAAACACACGGAGCCATCGACCGACCGCACACGGAGATCAATGAGCAGGGGGGGTCGAAAGGCGAACCGGACTGATCGATAAGCCGAAGGATGGAAGAGGTGCAACAGAGGAAGAGACTGTTGTCAAATCAAAGAGCTGGACGACTTCTTTCAGCGGTCAGACACTTTGCCGACGCACGCACGACATTCCCCGACCTCAGTCTCCCTTTTGTTGACGCGCGCGTCACTGCAATGGAGCACAATGGGCGGTCCCCGCAAGGCCGCCAATTGGCCCCGCCCGACGTGATGGAATCCTGCAATGGCTTCTTCATCGCCTCTTCAGACTTTCTTTGCTTGCCGGTCACGACGGTCAAATTGTGATTGCCTTACACAACGTATAATGGTGAATCACCTCTTTTGTTTGAAAGCTCCAGATTTAGTGCTCGGACATTCAGTTTTTCTCTGTTCCTTGTACAGGCAAGATGAGGTCTTTGCCGTCTCCTCCTTCCCGACTCTCGGGTGTGTATGTAGCGTTGTACTTGTTGTTCCTCTCTGCATTGTTCTGTGACTGTGGGGGTTTCCTTGTTGGCCGTCCCTGGCTCGTATTTCATGGTTGGGAGCGGCGTTCGCGTTTTGTTCGCAGTGGCGGCAGTGGTGGGGGTGTGCGTTGGTACTCTTCTGGCGGTAGCGCTCTGGGAGGGAAGGCAGTCGGTGTAGGTGAGGAGGAGGAGGCTCGGTGTGATCCGGAAAGCGGCAATTTCTGTTGTGGGGATGTGGTGAAGGTTGAGAGTGGTGATCTGAGGTTCTGGCACAAAAAGCAGTGGAAGGCCACGGGATTCAACCCAGAGGGGCTTGAGGGGACAGTTGTAAGAATCCGTCAAGATCCTGCAGGCATCCTTTCTCCAGACAGACCCATTGTGGTGGAGTTCAGCACGCCTCTGCCCTTCAAGGCACACTTTGAGGCTTCGGAAATCAAGAAAATTGCCGCAGCCCCGGATAAATGTTAGTGATGGTCTGCCCTTCCCTCGCGCCCACCCACCCCATTCCTCTCTCTCTCTTCTCTCTCTGTCACACACACACACACACACACACACACACACGCACGCACGCACGCACGCGCACACACACACGCACACATACATGCACATATACATGCACACATACGTGCACACACAGATGTACGCACACATACACACACACACTACACCACACCACACCACACACACACACACACAAAACTCATATACAACTCTCGCTTATGTGGTCGAGTCTCTCTCCGATCTGCGTTCCGCCCCACCTTGTGTTGTGTTGAGTGCACCCCCCTTTGTTTTGCTCTCTCTTATCCCTGTCTCCGCAGGCCGCTGCGATGGTCACGAAGAGAGAGGTTCGTGTGCCTCCCACACGCGCACGGGGGGGGGCGGGTTTCTGGACGTGTCCTCAAGGGCAGCGAGGAGGAACGGCACCGCACGATCGGAGGAACGTCCACCCTTCCACTCTGCATGGGACCCTTCCGTGCCCGTCCCTCCTTTGCAGAGACTTTGTTTTACTCTGTTTGGGAATGGAGGGAAGGAGGCTGAGGGGGGGAGGAGCCATCGCAGGAGTGCCTCAGCAGGCACCTCCCTTGCCTCCCCCCATCGAAACTCATCCCTCCTGTCGGTGCCTGTGTTGGAGGAAGTCATTGGGCCTCGGAGGGGGAGGTTGGAGTGGAGTGAGAGGAGGGGAAGGTACCTTCCTGTATTCACAAACGGGAACGGGAACGGAGAGTCAGGGGGGGAGGGGGGAGTGGAGGGGATCGAGGGGAAAGATGGCAGCGCGGTGCGAATGGAGGGAGTGGCTGCAGTATTGAGTCGTGCTGCTGCCAGTCTCTCGAGGCTGCCCGGCATGGAGCGTGTAGTCACGACTGTGCAGCATGCTCTGCTTCCAGATAACGTAACGCCAGACTACTATTCGTACACTTTTTGGAGAATGGTCCAACGATTCTTGTCTGCTACTGTGAATGTGTTTGGTACCCAGGCCCTCTTGCTTGCACTGGGCATCAAGAGCCGAAATCTTGGAGCCGCAGCAGCGTTGTCGTGGGTGTTCAAGGACGCGTTTGGGAAGGGGGGAAGGATCTTGTGGGCGTCCAGGATGGGTCGGGCGTTTGACGGAGATGCAAAAAAGTGGCGATTTCGGTCGTCGGTTCTATTTGCGATCGGTAACGGGTTGGAGGTGCTCACATATGCATTTCCAAAGAGCTTTCTTGTGTTTGCAACTGCGGCTAACAGCTTCAAGCAGATCTCGGTTCTCACCTCCTCAGCAACCCGCAATGCTGTGTACGCGTCCTTTGCCGCCGCAGGAGGGGGGAGGAATATTGGAGACATCACAGCCAAGGGGGAGGCCCAGGTCGCAGTGGTGGACCTGATGGGAATGCTGTCGGGCATCGCCCTGTGTAGGTTGATCGGAACGGCCCCTCGTTCCATTGCACTAGCATACATGTGTCTGTCGTGTGTTGACATCTCTTGTATCTACAAAGAAATTCGTAGCGTGGTGTTCAGGTGGTTGAATAACGAGAGGTCACACCTCTGTGCGCTCCCAGCTGCAGAGGCGGTTGTCCGTCAGATTTCGTTGGAGATGGAGAGGGTGACAGACAAAGAGGGGAAGAGACAAAGAGAGCAGCTTCTCATGTGCGTCCCTGCCTCTTTCACCTTTGACAAAACGGTGCCGTCTCCTGCCGAACTGGCCAAGAGAGAACGTGTAGTGCTGCCAGGGGTGGCAGGAGCAGAGCTGTTTGGATCACCCCGGACGTGCGGATGTTCCCCTGATGCTGTCCGGTCTTGCTTGGAACTTTGGGGAGATGACGTCTTTGTGGTTCACATGGATCCTTCACGAGTCTCTGCAGCGCCCTCCCGACCTGCAGCGGGTGGGGGGGCGTTGAGGGACCCTGACGAGGAAGACCTGGAGTGTTTCCCGTTGCCTCAGGAGGAAGAGGGGGAAGAAGGGTGGGGGGGGAGACTGCGATTTCGTTCGAGACGGGGGAGAAGATTGGAGGGATTTTCAGTCTGGTTGAAGAGCGAAGCAACGGGCGAGGACACTCTCCGTGCAATTTACACAGTCGCGTGTATCCGCACACTGCTGGATAGGTATTTGTGGCAGCAGGAAGAGGATGCACGGGCGCGCAGGATGAAGGCAGGCAGCGAAGGAGCGGGGGGGGATGAGAATCATTCAGCAGATGATGGCTGCGTAGAGCTGCCGGTTTATGGTCTTTTGGCAGCAGGAAGTGCGATTTCTTCGCAAACATTCGACGCCTTTCACGAAGAGGTCAAACGGATGGGGTGGAAGACTGATCATTTTATGTACGGAAAATTGCCAAGAGTAGACTGGACGGCTGGGGAGAATTCAAATAGCTAGAGAATGTCTGCGATAAATGCTGGATAGTACACTACTGTGCGTATACCTGGGTGAATACAATGCAGATCTAGATGTACATGCACAAGACTACACATTGATTTTAAAGTTAGCCTCTTAGGTTAGGGTGGGATGGTTGGTGTCACGGTACTATATGGAATGGCAAACAGGAAAGTATGGAAAGAAAAAGAATACAGAAATAAGATCAAAGTAGATCAAAGATAATTAAGAAATAGATGGAGTAAGAAAGACCTAGAAGAAAGATAAAGAAACATTTTAAATAATCATAAATAATCTTAAAATATGTGAAAGATAGTCAAAGATCACCTCATGCATTCTATTTAATTCTATTACCTTGTCTGAAGTTTGTAGACCTTCTGACAAACTAGGCTAGATCCGTCCCTTATATATGGGGACATGACATGCATAATAAAACCCTCAATCATCGTCTAAAGCTCATGGCCGTTTACTCATCATACCTAATGTAGGGCCTGTACGTGGCGCTGCCACAAAGCTGTCATGGTACTTAGTCCCTCGACGGGCTACTTATACGAAGTGCACTAAACGATACTTATAGTGAGGCATGCGTTCTGTAGCCAAGCAAGAAAGAGCCTGGAAGGCAGTAGAAGCTGGATGATTGGCATGAGTGGTTGTTGTTAGAAATCTAAGATAGAACTCCCTCTATGAATAGCTGATCAAGAATATCTCTGTTTAGCCTACCACACTGCTAGCCTCATGATTATTTAGACCAGTACACAAACAGCTTACAGTTTGGTTAGCAGAGCGTTTGGCAACACAAGGAGGCAGATGTGGTGATGAACAGTCAGACTGGACAGAGATTTCTCATCACTGTACGCAAGGTCTGTACTGACAAGAGTGCAGTGTCAGCTCGTCAGTGGAAAAACTTGTTGAAAGAAAAGAAATTTCGTCTCTTTTGTGTTGTTTGTAACAGTTCTCGAATCAAAATTTGTGGCGGATTTGAGACTCTCTTCCAGATATAATGGAGCGCAGTGTTTTTTTCTGTTCTCTTTATCTTGAGGGAGGTCTTGGAACTCAAGGTTGCTGGCCCGCCAGAGATAAGGGTCCAGAAGGATAAGCTTGAGGAGGGAGACCATTCAGTCTAATTGACTGAACTGACTGACTGACTGACTGTCATCTTTGCTGATTGTACTGCAATGAAGCACGAGGTGTCCAAGCCTATATGGAACGCACCCAGGTGATGCAGAAGATGCTCTTGGCTGTTTTACTGTGTGAGAGGTTTGGGATGGAAGGAGGAAGAGCATCTTATAGAGTGGAGGTTTGGTTGTGGTGACTGGAGGTGTATGGTCTTTGTCTTCGCTCGCAACCAGGTATGCCGTGTTTCCAAACGCTCAGTAGTGCCATGGGGGCACCGTAGCTGCTGCACATCTCCAAGTCAGTGAACTCCTGGATTGTTTTCTTTTGGTTGTTGGTTGAAGGTTGAGAAATTTGTTTTGGGGGGAGGAAGGAAGGAAGGTGATGAAGTGAGAGAGAGTGTGTTGAAGTCGGTATGGGTCTGGTAGCTAGTATGTCTGACTGTATCTCTCTGTACATCCTGACTGTATTGTGTCTTCGTGATAGGAATAGGCCATGGGGGCCAAGGCAGTTAGGAAGGAAAAAGAGAAAAGAGAAGGAGAGGAGGGAAAGGAAGTTGGAGGTGGGGAGACTGAGGGTTTATTGTGATGAGAGGAGATTGCCGAAAAGAAAAGATACAAACACAAAAAAGAAGAGGTAATGAAGAGAAGAAGAGAAGTGACTGCATGAGGGAATGATAGTGGGGCAGGGAAAGGAGAGGCTGTATGTTTTTAGTGCCTGGGAATGGCTGCCTAGGGGCTGATGACTTCGGCCGAGATGTCTGTAGGGCAAATGTTGGTATGTTGCTTCTCTTGCTGTCTCTGTCTCATGTTATCTGTTGTCTTTACTTCCCTGCTGTCTGTTTGGAGTTCAGGAGGGAAGGGTGAAAAAAGAAAAGGGGGGGAAGAAGGAAAAATAAGAGAGACTAGGAGCGAGAGTAGAAGAGTGTACATGCATGATACTGTCACAGCAAACAGAAGAGTGAGAGTGTCCACTGCACGTTGAACCATGCCCCGTATGCTGTGAACTCTGAAAGCACATCTTTGCGATTAGGAGTTCTGAGCAGTATGTTGACTTTGCATCAAACCATTGACTTTGTGTCGAAAGAAGAAAGAGAAAACCTGGCTGTTTGCGGCCACATTTGCCGGTGTGTGGTCATACCCGTCTTGTTCCGACTGCGCGTCGCAGTGTTTGAATCCTCTGGCGTCTATGCAGATCATTGCTATGGCACCGCTCGCAGAGGACTATAATTTTTGCTTCCGACTGTCAGGAGTGTATGAAAGAGCATGGAGCTGCACATCCATAAGCAGGCTACGTGCGATTTCGGCCTTAGCACAGCAGGGGGCCTGAGGTGAGAAGATAAACTGAAGAGGTGTAGAGAGGGTAACGTGTGCAACACACTGAGTATGTTGTGGGCTAGAGATGGGAGGCATTGCAGTCCTTCGGGACTGGAGGCCAGCGTGTACCCTGAATAGTCGACTGGAAATTGAGTGTTCAGGGTCTCGAGCCAGTGTGCGTAAGAGGGTGTACTGAGCCACATACGTCCATTTTAGAGGTTGACTGCATTTTCTTGTTTAGCGATCCAAGCCTGGAGCTCAGCGTCATTATCATTTTATTGCTGCTGTGTGATCACTTTATTTTGAATGAAGGAATCTGATGGAAGGAATTGAGATTGAATGAATTGAGTTTACTCACCCTACCCACTCAGCAAACGGGCAGATGTAGGGCTGGAATATGGATAGTAAGAGAGAAAGAAAGACAGTATGAACTGAGCGTGGACGTCGGCCTCGGCGAGCGGGCAGATGGAGGGCTTGTACGTGGCGCCACTACCATGACGAGGCTGTTATGGTACTTAGTCGCTCGACGGGCTACTTGCACAAAGTAGGGCGCGGGATCGATGAGCGCATGCGTCTGTGCACTAAACGATACTTACAGTGAGGCATGCGTTCTGTAGCCAAGTAAGAGAGAGCCTGGAAGGCAGTAGAAGCTAGATGATTGGCATGAGTGGTTGTTGTTAGAACTCTAAGATGGAACTCCCTCTATAAACGGCTGATCAAGAATATCTCTGTTTAGCCTACCACACTGCTAGCCTCATGATTACTTAGACCAGTACACACATAGCTTACACCTCAACTGTTTATTGTGGAAAGCGTTAAAGAGATTAATCAAAAAAGAGAGAGAATGAAAGAGATACAGAAGTATACAAAAGAAAGAGATAGTTGTAAAAGAATAGAGAGAAATAAGAGAAATGATGAAGCGGTTGGCGACTTTTTTACTACAGCTTTTTTATTTAAAGTTTAACATTTTCAAATTTCTCTCACACCTACGTATTTTGTGCGTGTGCGCCGCGCTGTGAATGATGACACAACGTGGTAAAGTCCCGGAGGTCCGCGGCATTAACAACCTCCCTGAACCTAAGTGTCACTTGGAAAAATATAATTAAGATGATCTCTATCTGTATCTATCTACGGCATCGTTTTTTAAGAGACTGTCCATACCTGCAGCATAGATAGTCAAGACACCGTCCAAACATACGGCTTTGGCTTTCAAAACACCGTAAATGATCCGCGCCTGCGGCGCAGACTTTCAAACTTATCTAAAAATGCGGCTTGAACTTTTAAGTGGTAGGTAGGTTCAGGGAGGTCACGCTAACAGTTCGCCGTGAAAAGTAGCAACATGCAGTGCAATAAGACTAATAAAGACCAATGTTATATAGTAGTGGAACCCCAAACTTTGAAAAAGAAAAATACCTAGACCCTAAGTACTAAAAGGTCTAGACTTAGAATAATATCTGACCGAGCAATATAGAAATACCCGATCAAGCCATATGAAGCTCTAGTATGAGCTAGTATGGAATTCATGCAGTGAGCAAAGCCAAGCTAAAGTCTTCCAGCAAGGCTGAGCTAAAGTCCTTCAAGACCTAGTCTTTCGACTCAGAGGTCTTTCGAGCTATGCCAAGATAAAATCATGTCGAGCCAAGGCCGAGCCAACCAACCACGGCCTGCATCACACCAAAGATGGACTATCGCATGCGCAAAAGACTTTCTGAAAGACTCAATGAGCAACACAAAGTCTTTCAATCAGCAAAACAAGATCAGAAATCTAAGTAACACTTCTGGTAAGATCAGATCGACAATTCTACACTTTTCGGAAATCAATTCCCTTTAAGAAAATCAACCTGCAAACAGTATTAGACACAACATTCAGTGTTAGACTCTGACGCTACACGGGACTTACGTCCTGTCTCTACATAGGACTACGTCCTTTATAGATCCCTTTAAATTCTGGTTGCCTTCTGATGAATAGGGTTGGAGCAGTATAGAATACCAACAGTGCAATAAGTGGCAAACAGGCCAACAGTACAATATAGTGCAATAAGACTTCACCCCGATACAAACACAAGCTGTCCGTAGCTGTCTGGTCCTAAGGGAACAGATTGGTATGACTTTTACCACCAGTACTGCTCTGGCAGCAAGAAGGAAAAGAAGGGAGGAGGGTGTAGTCATACTGTGGATCGTTTTAAGTTAATTGCTTCAAAAAAGGTCCGGCGCACTGAGGCAAAGCGGCCCTTTTTTCGACCAGCGGCCCTTTTTTCGCGCCGCCCTCCCCGCGCGATGTGGAGAACAGCTATAGGTGAAATGCATGACATTTGCGCGTGGGTCAGCCCGACGGTGTCCGATATTGTCCGATATCACTCAGCTATCTTCAGCTGTCAGAAGATCATGGAATCTGACATGGATATACCGAAGCTGACATCCGGATCGGACGGATGGACCAACTTACTCAGAGACTGGTTCGAGATGTGAAGACATGCGACGTCTGTAATTCGGTGTAGCGTAGAAGCCTGACAGTCTTGTACGGTCAGGTGTCCTCATGTCGGCCGTGCGCTTTCTGTGCCGATGCCCCGAGACTCTAGACGGAGAGAGCGTCTTTGTGGTCGGGGGCTGCAACGCTCTGGGCTCCTGGGATCCCGACCGTGCGGTTCCTCTCCAGACTTCTTCAGAGGACTTTCCTCTCTGGCCTCTGTGGGTGTCCGAGCCTGTTGTGCTGAACTTTGAGGGCGAGTCTTTCAAGTTCATTCTAGAGTTCAAGTTCATCATCAAGAAGACTCCCTCGTCCTCCTCCCCTCGTCGAAGGGAGAGAGAACGATGGGAACCAATCTCAGGGAACAGATTTGTTGCAGTTACGCAGGGCCAGGCCCTGGAGGTTGTCGCAGGTTGGGGAAACGTCCATTCAAGCGTGAGATCCATCTACGTTCCTCCTGCTCCTGTTGCAGTGGCAGCAAAAGCAGAAAGAGGAGAAGGGGTGAAGACACCTGCAGAGGTGAGGCAACTGTGTGTGCTTACATGAACGACCATCAGCTGGTCTTGCTGACTTCCCTCATTTACCATGGGCAACATCGCTTTCATGTGCTTTCCACGTTTGCCGTAAAACCAGCAAGATCTGCTCAGTCTGCCTCTCATCGAAGAAGAACGAAAAGGAGACGGCTCAAAATTCTCAACCCTCCACACCCAAAATGATCCAACGGGCATAAACACTTTCACATCCGCACAGATGCAGAGCGTGACTGAACAGGAAGAGCCTAAGACAGCATTCAAGTACCTTCTTCTGTCGACTCTGTTCCCCCCATCGCTTCTCCAGTCTCCTTTTATGCTGTCCGTCTCCTATCCAAAAAGTTGCTCGTCTCCCTTTCAGGTTCTTTTCTCTCACCTCCCCCCCCCCCTTTCTCTTTCTGATGCCCGCTGCAGCTGGCACTGCGGGCCGAGGCTCTGGAGACGGGCCCGCCTTCGCAGTTTGAGCAGGGCAGCGAGGCGGAGACGGAGAGGCAGCAAGAGCCCCAAGAAGAGAGCCCCAAAACGGCCAGGGAGGACCCCCCCACCTCGCCTCTCATGCACCAGGGGAGGCAGATCGGGGAGACGGTAGATGCCAGACCGGAGGAGGGGGGCCGAACCCCCTTCCCCTTGGAGCTGCATGGGGGCAGTGAGGGAAGTGAGGGGAAAACGGATGAGGAGGAGGAGCAGCAGCAGCAGAAAGAGACGGGGGAAGTACAGTTGCAACCCGCGCCCACGGAAGATCCAGAACACCAGGAAAAAGAGGAAGACAAGGACAAAGACAGGGAACTCGAGGAAGTCGCTGCTCGTGTTATCGTGGAGGCAGGGGGGCCGGCAGGGCAGAGACGTGTAAGCTGCCTGCCTGTCTTCCTCCTTCTTTCCAACTGACTTCTCTTTTGACCGTTTCATTTGCATCGGTTCGCTCGTCGTGCCGCTGGCCCCGTCGGTTCTTTTCGGGCACATGCTCCTTGCCCTTTCTTCTGTCTTACCTCAGCATTCTAATTCCTATGTGTACTAGTTTCCGTTCCCTTTTTTCTCTCAGCGATTTTACATTGACTACTTTTCGTTTTCTCCTTCTACCAACTGGATTTTCTTTTTTTCTTTCTTTCTTCTCTTCTGCCTGCAGGTGCATCTGTCAGGTCCCCTCTTTTGGATCTCTGCGGTGTGCTTCTGGTTGTTCTTTTCTCTGGGGGTCTGGTTCTTCTCCGACCTTCTGTTGAGGGCATTCAAGGTGGGGGGGNGGGGGGGGGGGGGGGGATGTGGACGTGTGGACCTGGGGGGCGTGCGTTAAAGGGATCAATCTCGTCGTGCAAGAGGGACGGACGAACGTCTACGTGAATTTTTCACGATCTCCACTTGGCATGCTTTGGTCTCTACGTGTTTTTGGCTTTTCAGGAACAGCAACGAACCGAAGTGTGGAGTGTCTGTCTGTCCGGCTGGCTGGACGGTTGGCTGTCTGTCTGTGCATTTGTCTGGCTGGTTGGTTGTCACTCTCTTTGCCTATTTGAATCCGTGTCACCATTCCCTGGCTCCGTTTCTCTCGGCTCTGTTCCCCTTCTCTTTGCTCAGGCTCTCTGTCTCTCTTTCTGTCCGTTTGCAGTATTCGGTCACGGTCCCGTGGTCTCGTTCTATGTAGGATTGTTTGTTTTGCCTATGCTTGAGTCGAGATGCTTTGTTTCTGTATGTCTTGCTTGGCTGCAGGGAGAGGGGACCAAAACGCCTTCAACAAACCGACCATTTTCCCCGTCTTCTTCCTCCTCTTTTGTTATTCCCCCACTCTCTCCTCGGTCGCTTTCACAAACAGTCAGTCGCACATTGTTCGAGTTCTCGCTCTTCCTTTCTCTTTTTTCTCTCGTTTGCCGGTCGTGTGTCTGCTCATGACTTCTGGTCTTCTTTCTAGCTTCTTCTCCACGTCGTTTCTTTCAGAGGAAAAGCAACATTTCGTGACTTCTAATGCCAATCCTCTCGCTTTGCTGAGCTGTTAGTCTGACGGTAGGTGAGTTTTTTGGCCGTCTGTGAACAAGACAAGAAAGCCTGCCTTTCTCTCTCTCACTCTCTCTGTCAGTAGAGGGAAGGGGGCGGGAGAAAAAGAAACGACCTGAGAGAGAGAGGGTTCCTTTCTCCGTCTCCGTTTCTCTTCCCTTTGTCCTGCATTCCCTGCTTGGCCATCTCTGTGTTGCCCTCTTCGTGAAAGTGCCTTCTTGACTTGTCTTCTTTCCTCTAGTCTTTCGTCCTTCACTCACCTGCGAGACAATACAAGGTACCACAGCAGCCATGAAGCAAAAGAAGAAAAGAAGAATCCAATGAGATTGGACTCTGGGCTCTTGAACATGATTATTTGCTTTACTGTTTTGCAGAAAGTTCCCCAGCAGCCCTGGCGAACTTGGCATCCCTCTTCCTCTTCCGAGCTCGTAGGGTCTCTCTTGACGTCTGAGAGCCCTGGAAGTTTTTTGCACCCTCTGGCGGGGACTCCCCTCGAGTTCGTCCGGAGACGGGCAGAGGACGACTACAGACTGTGGTACGATACTCTGCAGTGTCCTGCAAATGGGCCTGGGGGAAAAGGGTCCCGCCCCCCTAGCGTGGGAGTAATCGTGGAGAAGTCAGAGGAGAGCTGTGGGGGGGGTAGGGGGTCGAGAACGAACGACGCTCTTCTGACTGCCTTCATGGCTGTGCTGGAATCTTTGGCTGTCAACCCCTTCCCAGTGTTCCTCTCGGATCCCCAAATAGAGTGGTATCTCCGTAACGCTGCTCGAACGGGGGNGGGGGGGGGGGGGATGAGGGAGGGATCGCTGTTGGGGCTGGGTCCCGAGTTCGCAGTGCAGACAGGGGAGGGAGGCGATAGGAGGAAGACGAAGCGGAGACAGGCTGTGTTCTCGATTCCTGATGGGAGAGCGGGAACGAAAATTGAATTGGTGACAGCACCGCCTGAAGAGAAAAGAGATAGAGGGGTGTGGGCAAAATTGGACCTCTTCGCGGTAAGTCTTCTTTGCCTTGCTGTGGGCCTTTTATTTGTTTGGATGGTCGCTTTCTTTGTCTCCTTGCATCGTTTTTTTTTCTATTTGTTGGCCTCGTCTGTCTTTCTTCTTCTGTTTGTTGGCCTCGTCTTTCTTTCTTTTTCAGGAATGCTGGTCAGGTAGGGTACCTGACTTGCATCTTCATTTCTGTGTCTTTCTCTCTTTATGTGAATTGATGGGTCTTTCGCTGGTATCCATTTCCTCTTCCATTTCTTCCCTCTTCCTTCGCCTTTTCTCTTCACTCCCATGCAGCCTGTCTCCTCACTCGTGTGTGGTTGAGCGTCCTTCACTCTTTCCTTTCTCCGATTTTTCGATCCAATCTGGATTGCCCCCCCCCGCCATGGGATGGATTAATCGTCTTCAGGCTGCGTCTGCCTCTGAAGCTTTGTTTCTCTTTGCATGTCGCTTTGCATGTGCTCTGCCTGTCCTCTGAATTGCAATTGCTGAGTCAGTGGGGAGTCTCCGCTTGGTCCTGGATCCAGACTTACCTGGGCCGAGCTAAAGATTTCATTGTGACCCTCATTGACATTGAGGGGTGGACCCTCCCCCAGGTGAGTCGTGGAAGAATCCTTGTGGTTGCCTTGTGGAATGCAAATCTTCGAGTCATATTTATTGAAAGAATTCAGGCCACCCGGGAAGCGGCGGGAAGGGAATGGAAAGGTGCTTGAGCAAGTCACTGACTGAGTACATGGATGAATCTGCAAGTGGGTGAGGAAGTGACTGAGCGAGCCAGCGAGTGAGAGAGTCAGTCAGTCAGTCAGTCAGTTGCGCAGGAAAGAAGACACCTGCCAGGCAGAGTCTGCGAGATAGCATACATACTAAGTCTGGCTGTGGAAGATGAAATTTCATCCCAAGCGGAGATGGAAGCCTGTATGGTGGGAGGAACGCACGAACGAACGAACAAGCAAAGGAAGGAAGGAAGGAAGGAAAAAGTTCATGAGACGGGCCTGGACGTTCAAACTTTGATCCCCCCCCTCCTATGTTCTGCTCTCTTTCTCTTTCTTTCGGGGGGACCCGGTGTGTGTATGTGCACGCGCGCGCTCGCACGCCTTAAATCCGAATATTGACTGCATTTGTTATTGTGTCACTGCATGCAGGGAGAGACGGAGAACGGATTCGGTGCGAGTCTGTTCGCGTTTGTGCGTGGTCTCTGGAACCGTCTTGTCCCGTGATCCCGACACACACACACACACACACACACACACACACAGA
>JAHBMJ010001000.1:30000-37313 GCA_018398765.1 Chromera velia | reverse complement strand
TGCTCATGATTTGTATTCAGACAGTCCAGTACACAACATATATATATATATATATATATATATATAAACATATTAATAATATCAATTGTGATACTTGTAAAAGCTCTACACTATGTTTTATATGTTTTCAATCTTTTTGTTAAAACCTTAAGATTTATTGTGAAGAAAATATTTGAAAGAGTTAAAAACTTAAAATCATACATTCAAATTTAAATATATATGTAGTTATCATAAATCAAATTTTTATATAATTCTCTTACTAGCTACGATTTAAAAAACACTTAATTGCACTCTCAAACCGTTTAAAACTCAGACACACAATGTGACTGACCTTTCCAAATCTCAGTTCACACATATTAACATCCTAGTCAATGCGGTCGTTAAGCCTTCTGAAGCTCCTAGACGGCACAAAACGAAGAGACAGTACTGTAAAAAGACGATATAAAGACGATCCTAGTGTCTGTTTGCCCTGTCCTAATAGATTTAATTTAACGCAAAAGCACCAACACTTTGTGACATGGTTCTTTCATCTGTACATCTGCATATCTTTGATATATCTTAAAGTTTATCTGCATGAGTAGCCTTTGTTATATGGATCATGTATGCCGGGGTCTTTTAGTGTATGTATATATACGCTGCATAGAACGCTGCGTGTCACAGGCCCTCAGGCTGATCGTGGCCCCACATATCCGCGGGTCATGCATGTGTATGGAGCCGCGCGCTCATGCGTATACGCCCCAGTCCTGGTCGCGACGTCGTTGTTGATAGGCAGACCCATCAAGGCATCCAGGATAGATGCCTCCGGGTTGCTCAATAAAATTTCAAAAACAAGCTGGGGGCAGCCCCTGGCTGCCCAACCCGGGGGCGCCCCCTAGCCCCCGCTACTTTAAACAGCATATTTTCTGAGCCAAGTAGACTTCTGGGGACCATTGAATTAGAACCAATTTGGAGCAGAGATGAGCAGAGCTTTCTGGCTAGGCTTTCCGGGGCTTTTTTTTTTATACTGTGTATGTACTAGTATGTACGCAGGCTTTCTAGACACCGTGGCGTTTATGGTGAAACGCCGCGGTGCCGCGGAGTGGCACCAAGCACCGCGGAGCACCCGAAGGGTGCACCACGGCGTGCCGCGGTTGTAAAACCTTAAAAAAAGGGGGGAATCACGGCGTGATTGTTTTGGTTTTTACCTTTTCTGAGGTAAGTTAAACCAAATTGATTAGCAATTAATCAAATTTATCATTGAAACACCTTAAAAAAAGTTTTGTGGCGCCCGCGGCGCACAGAAAAAACCGTTTTTGCGGTATACGGGGCCATGTCCCAAACGGGGGAGGGCGCCGCCGCGGAGAGGCCTGGAGGGAACCGCGGCGCAGCTGCAATGGCCGCTCTAGAAAGCCTGTATGTATGTGTGGGCCTAATATTTCCTAATTAAGTGCCCCCTGCTTCGCTTTCTGGGGCCAAAAGGAGAGGAGCTTTCCGGGGCCCTTTTTGACCAAGCGGAGTTTAGTGCTTGGTAAGTGCCCCCCGCTTTGCTTTCCGGGGCCAAAAAAAAATCTGGCATTTTATGGCAGTTCAAGTTCAAGGCAGAGGCGTGTACGTTGAGGTTCCTAATAATGCGGTCTCTCCGCAGAGATGAGCTTCAACCGGTTGTAGTCACTCGGCCTATCCTGAGAGCAGGATAAGACTTTCAATCTTTGAATCGACCACCTGGGTGACTGCGTGATCGACAGAGAACTCTTCGTCGGCCGTCATTGTCCACAATTTTGACTTGCACCTTTGTGCACAATTCAGCAAAGCGCAAACTTTCCCTGGCTCCACTTGTCGAGTGGCTAAATTTAAAAGGTCATTTGTTGCTGCTTTTGACCATGGAGTCTCTTCCTACTATTCTCGTGCTGTCTAACGACTCCTCCCTTGAGAGACGGGTCCTCTCCGATTTGTGTGAGGAAGAGCTCCCGTCACCTCTCCCACGCACGCTGCCTTGGCAGATAGAGACAAAGTACTACAAGGCAAATGTGTCTATTCAGACTGCCGCGACAGAGAAGAGTGAGGGGGGATTCAATTTCCCTTGTAAGACAGTGGAAAGGCTGAATGAGCCTGGGAAGGAAACAGAAAAGAGCGAGGTACAGGCTTTGGTCGTTTTGTGCAACCACACCGGAGACGTCTCCACTTCAGACGGAGTCGCAACCGCTTTCGAAGCTTTCAAGACAGAGCTCTTCCCGGCCATTCGAAAAACGTTCCAAGCGAAAGCGCAGGAAGGGGGCGAGGGGACGGGGGGGGAGGAAATCGACCTCGACGATGAACTCTCGGTGCCTGTGCGGATCTTCGCTGTGCAGTTGGATGAAAAGGCAGCACCACTTTCTGCCTCTGTGAAACATGAGCTCCTCGATTGGTGTCTTGACTTTCATTTTGAGTTGATCGTATCTGACTTCTTCTCTCACTGCACAGACGACAATGAGGAAGAGGGAGAGGGCGGTTTGAAGTTGAGGAATCTTCGTCGTCCTTCCTCTGCCCGTGCGGTGTCTCTCCTTCAGCAGGCAGAGGAGGAAGAGGGCTCCGAGGAGGAGGGAGACGGCAGAGCCGGCATTGAGAGAGTGAGAGAAGCCCTGGAGTGCCACATGTGGCCTGGGCTTGAACGGAAGGAAAGGGAAAGAGGGCGAGACCGGGAAGACGAGGGGGAGGCTAGAGAAGAAGTGAACGTCGAAGCGCGTCCTGAAGATGCGTCTGTGTGTTCTCAGAAGAACACAAAGGGGGGGGGGAGAGATCCAGAGAGACTGGAAGGAGACGGGGTACAGGAAACGTCTTCTCCCACTCCCCCTGATACCCTTGGAGATTCTCCCACTCCCCCTGATACCCTTGGAGACGGATTGGGTGGAAAGTTCTTGGATGGGCTGTTGGGGGGACTGGAAGGATTTGGGGAGGGAGAGGAGGAGGGTGATGACTTGGCGTGCCTCGATAAGTCAGTCAGTCACTTAGTCGGCTGCTCTGTCTATTCTTGTGCTCTTTCCTCTGCTCTCTCTCGCGCGGCCTGTGTGTGAGAGTGTGCTCTTTTTCTGTGACGAAGAATGTATCCTCACCCTGTTTTCCTGCTGAAGACTCTGGAATCCTCCGGCTCACAGGAAAGAAGAGACACCCTCCTGGACACACTCTCTCTCTCTTGTCTCTCTGATCATGCATGCTTGCTTCTTTGTCCTGCGCTGTGTCGGGGGGGAATAAGTCGTGAGTCAGTCAGGGGATGTGTGGAACTCGAGAAGCAACGACGAAGCGGCCGGTGGGTGGAGAAGGGGCGTTTACGAGGGGCACCATCAGTGCGTGAAACTGTAAACGGATTGCTGCCTGCATGTGGCAGGAATTGACCGGGTGGCCTGAGCGAAAGAATGAATGAACAGATGGCTCTGTCTGTGCGTGTGTGAGTGTGTGAGTGTTTGCAGACTGATTGCGGAGGTGCGAGCCACTCGGGAAGCCGCTATGGATCTCAAAGAAACGTCAGTTGTCTGTCTGTCTGTCTGTCTGTCTGTCTGTCTGTGTCTGTCTGTCTGTCTGTCTGTCTGTCTGTGTCTGTCTGTGTCTGTCTGTGTCTGTCTGTGTCTGTCTGTGTCTGTCTGTGTCTGTCTGGGTCTGTCTGTGTCTGTCTGTGTCTGTCTGTGTCTGTCTGTGTCTGTCTGTGTCTGTCTGTGTCTGTCTGTGTCTGTCTGTGTCTGTCTGTGTCCGTCTGTGTCTGTGTCTGTCTGTGTCTGTCTGTGTCTGTCTGTCTGTCTGTCTGTTGTGTTCATGAAGAAAAGGAGGGAGAAGAAGAAGAAACATATAGTCTGTCTGTCTGTCTGTCTGTCTGTCTGAGAAAAGAAGGGAGAAGAAGAAGAAACATATAGTCTGTCTGTCTGTCTGTCTGTCTGTCTGTCTGTAACATATAGTCTGTCTGTCTGTCTGTCTGTCTGTCTGTCTGTCTGTCTTTGTCTTTTTTCTTTTTTTCTTTTTCCTTTTTTATTTGTTGAGTTTTCTTGTCCTGTCTTTTTTTCTCTTCCTTGTCTTGAGTGGAAGCAGCAGAGGAGTAGCGTGTGAAACCAGTGATCACGTGAAAGTCTGTCGGGAGGTGGAGAGGCAAGGGGCGCTTAACTTTCACCTTTCGGGCCCCCTGCCCACGCTGTTTAATTGTTGGTGCTGTTCTTTTGTCTTTGTTCTTTCTGTCTTTTTGTCTGTTGTGTTCATGAAGAAAAGGAGGGAGAAGAAGAAGAAACATATAGTCTGTCTGTCTGTCTGTCTGTCTGTCTCTGTCTGTGTCAGTGGGTTTGTTTGTTTGCAAATATGCATGCATGAGAGTCCGTGCCCTCAACCAGTGAGTGATTCTGTCTCTCTATGAATATAGGCGAGGGACTACCTCTGCATGTGAGTGAGTGAGTGAGTGAGTGAGTGCTCTCGCGAGTTTTTGTGTGAGAGTGTGTTTGTGAGTTCGTGTGTCTGTGCGTGCATGTGTGGCTGTGTACGTGTGCGTGCGCGCGGCGTGCGCGCGCGCGCGCGCGCGTGTGTGTGTGTGTGTGTGTATTTTTCCTGTGCACGGGCGGACTGTTTGTCTTGCTCCGCTTTTTGTGTTCCTTTTTTTTTTGCTTTCTTTTCTCTTTTTTTTGCGGCTGGTTGCGCCTTGTGACGGGTTTCTTTCTTTTGCCTCTGCTGCGAGCACTTCTCCTTTCATTTCTTCGCTTCTGTTCTTGTTCTGTTTCGGTTCTCTGGTCTTGTCTTTGTGTTCTTCATCCTGCCTGTTCCTTCCTTTTTCTTTTTGTCTGCAGAGGCGACGCCACCGGTGACGACGCCAGACGGCAGCGTGCGGCTGCAATGGCTCTGCGTCTGTTGTCTCTGATGGATGACGGGGAGGACGAGGACGGCAGTGAGATGGAGGAGCTGGAGGGGGGGGAGAGGAAGGGACAGGCTCACGATTTTGAGTTTGAATTCGAGGAGGATCTCATCGCAGCAGAGAGGGAAGAGAGCCTCAGAGAGAAGGAGGCCAAACAGACAACAGACACCTCTGGGGAGGGGCAGACAAAGAACAAGGCGGAGGAGACGCCAGATGAGCCCAATTAGCGGGGGAAAGCATGAAGCCTCTCTACGGTTGCGTGGATTATCGTGGATTCAGCTAATTGCGACATGCGCGTACGCCGCCTCGCAGCAAACTTCGCTCATGCATACAATCTTCCCTCTAGTCTTCCCTCCTGTCCGAGCTCCTGTCTCGTTTCTAAGTACAGTTTAGTACAGTTTCTTAAATTGAAAATAAAAAAAAGCAAAGCGCGGTGTGCACTGCAGGTGTTAGCACGTGTGAGATCTCCGAGTCGAAGGTTGGAATGATTCAGTAGCACTACTACTACTAGTGACTATTAGTAGTAAATAACACATAATAATTTATGATTTAAGACAATTAAAAGACTCAGGCTATATGAATCTAAAGCCATTAAATTCTAGAAGCCATTGCAAATTAACTTGAAATTGCCTTGGAAATTCAATATGAACTTTAAGTTGTATGCCTGATTATCAGCACTTTTGTTTCTATAGAGTGCTTGTCTGTAGCTTCTCGCCATACTACTTTCCTTAGGCGCTAGTAGCTCGACGCTTGTCCGTTCATCATCATCATCATACGCCATTGCTATCGGCCTATAATAGGCATCTAGCGTTCGGCAAGTCACAACACGCAAGGCAGATTATTAAATGATGGACCCTTATTTCACAACCTTTAGCAAATAGCTTAACAGCTGCATTTTTTCTCAAACTCTTCCACTTCTGGCAGGGCGTGCTTGCGCATGAGCGAGGCTGCTTCATGTGATGTTGACTGCCAGCCATGCCATGTCTGTAAATATTAAAAACGTAGAAGTATAAGCTGATGACGATGCTAGTGACAATGACCTATCACCTATGATAATTATGATGGGCATTGATGGCTTGGTAATTGAAGTTTATTTTACTAATTCTAACTAATTTAAATTGCTATACAGTTATATATAGCACTACTTAGGTTGATGAAAACAATCGCGTATATGATTGCCGCGGCGCCATGCAGAGCCTATAAGTAGTGGTTCACCAGCTTTCTCCGCGTAACTCTCGCATGCATCATCAAAAAGGAGTGCGTCCTGTCCCAATTAACTGGGGGGGTGAACTGACATGCAACGTTGTGGAGACCACCCAAGCGGCTCCCAACCAGCATAGTGATCTTCGTTCTGTTTTTGGTGGGGGAAGATCAGCCGGTGGGAACCTTAATTGACGCGTCTGCAGAGAACAGGGACCGACATGTCCCCTACGAGGAACGTTGGCTCATTCGTTTTCTAGTTGCAGACCCGAATGGTACGACCACTTTGGAAGTGTAGAATTGCACTGTCGAGCTCCAACGTGAATCTTTTGGGTGTCTGTTCCTTTAGAGTGTCTGCAATTTTCTTCGAGGTCGTTGTTAGTACTGACAGTTGCTCCTGCCCAAGCCTGCACTCAAAAATCAATCAGATATGGCTGGCTAGCCGGCATGCAAAGGAGATCGGAGAGTGGAGAGCCAGCCACCAATCCTGCATAACACTAACCGAAATGAAGAGAGGTCAAGAGTTGTAGTGAACTCCACCTTCCTCTGCTTTTCAGTGGGCAGCCCGATGGATCTCTTCAGGGGCAGGCAGAGGAAGCGTGGCGGGAGGAGAACGTACGCCTGAGTCTCTGCAGGACAGTAGAACTGCAGAGAAAGACAAAGCAGGAAATTGTGCATTACGAGCGAAGCGTTTCCATCGGAAACAACCTTTGAAGAGTCTGACTCAATGACAGTACATGACCATGGTCTTTGTCCCACTCTCCGGACAGACGTGCTCGTCGTACTCATGCCTCGGCTTGTATGCAAAACACAAAATTTACTGACCACTTCCCGAAAACTCCATGGCCCAGGGGAGCTTTTGCTCCTCTCTCCGAGGGTGCTCCACCTTGCTGCTGGCGCCGGTAAAGGCAAGCATCTAGGGCGACCATTATAACGTTCGCCTCCTTTCTGAGAACTTCAAGGGCAAACAAACTCTCAGACTCCTCAGCCTTCTGCTCACCTTCTCCTTTTCCACGCCGCCCACAAAACCAATGCAGCACGGGTGTAAATGGTCCCAGAATCATCACAAACACGCTCCAAATGAGGTCGGCAATACCTCTTGGACTCGTGCTCTCTACCTCCAATCCTACTCTGCACTCGCTCCAAGGATCGACTGTAATATCATTCCCTGAGCCATTCTCTGTCCATTCCGTTATCTGTAGAACCCTTCCTTCTCTCTCTTCGATGCACAAACTCTCCACCTCTCCCCTCTGCACCCACGCCACCCTCTCGGAGT
>JAHBMJ010001000.1:2500-25000 GCA_018398765.1 Chromera velia | reverse complement strand
ATATGTAAGAGTCGGGGCGTAATGCGGCTCATTACGTACCGAAATATTTAATCAATTCAAACTCTAAATTCGAAATATGAATTACAATGTATTATGAATAAATAAAATATAAGGAAAACATATAAACTTTTAAAAGTTGTTTCCTATCACGGTGTTGGTTCAATATGTAAAAGGGGCATGCGTAAAACCTAACGTGAAAACAGATGGGAAAAAACTGTACCGTTTTAGTACAAATTTTTTTGTTGATCAACACTTATACTGATAATTAATCATCTTTTTTGTCACATAATAATCTCTTAATTATTCTCAACTTTGAGTTTTTCAAAGTTTTTTAGAGTAAGAAACTGTAAAGAAATACGTGATAACTGTTAGGCAGATCGATAACAATTAATTGAGAGACAGTTCAAAAGTCTCAAAAGACTACAAAAGACTTACAGAGTAGTTAAGAAGTATCAGTGTGTCATTCATTGTGTCATTCAGAAAGAGCCGCATGAGCTGCTACCGCGTGCACCGCCGCCGCAAGGCGAACTGCAGAAATCCGAATTTTGTTAAACCAATTGTGTTGCACTGTGCGCGCACCTCATGGAGTCGATTAAATTCCGTGTTGAATGCAATTTGCTTTTCCGAATCTGGTGGATTACTTTTCGTTCTATCCAGATAGCAACTCTGGATTAACAGATTTCTTCAAGACGTAACCACTGAACATGACTATTTATTCTGCGGTTAACATCAGTGCAACACAATCGGTTTGACAAAATTCGGATTTCCGCAGTGCGGCGGTGCACACGGTGGCAGCTCACGCGGCTCTTTCTGAATGACACACTGAATGATACACTAATACTTCTTAACTAGAGTTTTTTTTTTATTTTTAAAAAAATAAATTGGTTAACATGCAGTCGCTTAAGTCTATATAAAGGCCCCGGCATGTATGACGAAGTTTGTATAACCTCCTGGCGTGGTATGCCTGGGTCTACTTCTCCATGCACCATGCGTGCGTCAGTGTACGCCTCGCCCCGATCGATCGATCGCGCGACGATCGATCATGCATGCATGTGCATTCTTCCCCTCTCGGCTATATGCAGTTCCGAATTCAATTTAAGCGCGTGCACTTCTCCTTTTCAAGTACGGTTTGTTGCGGAGTCCACACGCAGAAAGACTTTGATCGGACTTTTTGGTGCTTTCATCAGTTGGCACAGACAGAAGGCTTTTTTCTTCGCTCGCCTCACCTTGCAGATGATGTTTTGACTGACCTTTGACTGTGCCATTGCATCGAGGACCTCCAGCTGTTTCACGATAGAAAGTGCTCTGTAGAGACCGGAGGAGATAGAAAGCAAAAAGAACAGAAAATGCAGTATTACGGTTACGCCCAGGCGCAGCCAATGCAGGTGTACGCAGACCCGTCTGTCGGCCAGCAGCTGCAGCACCAACAAATGTACTCCCCCATGCAGCCTGCAGCGATCTACCCACAGTACGGCCTCCCCTCCCCAACCCCCTCCAACCCAGTCCTGCAGCCCGCTGTCGCTGCAGCACCAGCATACCAATACTTCTCTCCCCCCCAGTACATACAACAGCAGCCTGAGGCAGTGCAACACCAACAGTTGCACATTCAACCCGCTCCCCACCAGCACCTCTCTGTGTACGCACAGGCGGCCGCACAGGCCGCAAGCAAGGAAAAAGAGGCCCAGGCTGCGGCAGGGTCAAACCCAAGCGCAAAGAAGGAGCCGACGGAGGAGCAGCTGAAGATCATTGTGGAGACCTGCAGCAAACCTGAGTGGGTGCGCACCTCTGCGCGTTCCTTCTTCGACAGACACGACAAGGATGTCAGTCATGGAACATATGTGCTTGCATAGGAAAATGATAATGTTGCTCTGTCATGCTTGCCAGGACTGCTATCTGCGTTCCTTCCAGGTTTTCTGTCCTATTGCATGTCGACATGCGGGTGTCCATTTTCTCGTGGAGAGTGCACAGGACAAAGAAACAAGATCAGAAAAATAACACTGTTTGCCAGTCCGCTTTTCTGTTTGCGTATTTGTTGTCTGCATGCACACAAAATAGCCTAAAGGTCCTTCGAACAGGCTCACTTACTTACCTGCCGAGCAGCCTCTGTCTGTCTGTCTGCTCCCGTTTGGCTCCCCCCCCAAGTCTCTTCCAGGGCCTGTGAAATATTTTCCTTCCACAGCAACCAAGAAGAAAGAGCACTAATCACTCTTTTCCTAGATCGCCGTCTTTTCTACGTTCTCTTTGTGGATCTCGTTCTTTTTTCTTTTTTCTTTCTTTCTTTCTTTCTTTCTTTCTTTCTTTCTTTCTTTCCTTCCTCTCTGCATGCAGAAGAGCGGCCGACTTGACGTCGAGGAGGTGCAAGGGTGCCTGGGTAAGTGGGTTGACTCAATCAATCCATCTAGCTGGGGGTGCATGCCTGTGCATATTAAATAGGTTGATTGGAATGCTTTCACTGGACGTTTCGATCTTTCGATTTTGTTTCGCGAAGAAAAGAAAAAGGTGCAAGACTGCATTCCTCTCCCTCCCCTAATCGAAATATTTATTTGAGAATTAATGCCAGCCTGCACTTGAGAGGAAAGCTAGAGGCCCAATGAAGCCGCCTGTCTGACAGGCTCTTTTGAGTCATTCCGTCACTTCCTCTTCCAAGCCACCCGACTTATTCATTTGGAGGACATATGCTTCATTTGAAGAGACAGCTAGAGAGAAAATGCATTGAGCACGAAGGTGGAACACAATTTTCGAGCTCTCCTTGTTCGTCGTTGTGGCAAGTTTGCCGGACTCGTGCATGTATTTTTGCCTGAATGGAAGGGACGCACTTAACTTATTTTTTCTTCCTTTTTGCAGCCGTGGTTGTTTTTATATTCAGTGTTGTCTTACTGGTGTTTCTTGTCTATGTACCTGCATGCCTGTGTCCCTTGTCTCCATGCACCTGCATGCTGCATGCAGCCCATTTGAGTCGAAAGATCGGCCTGCCGTCGTTGCCCCAACAGATGGTCCTCCAACAGATGCATCGATTCGATAAGACGGGAGACGGGGAACTCGTCAGTCTCCCTCTTTATCTGTCTGTCTGTCTGTCTGTCTGTCTGTCTGTCTGTCGGTCTGTCTCTGTCTCTGTCTCTGTCTAAACCTCTCTCTCTTTCTCTCTCTCTCTGTGTGTGTGTGTGTGTGTGTGTGTGTGTGTGTGGCACGTGCATCTATGAGAGCATGTTTTTCGTTTACGGACGGAATTTCCCTCTGTCTTTTATGCAGGACTTTGAGGAATTTCTTCTCTTCTTCACTTCCCTGCTGAGAAGAATGAAGGAGCACTACACAAAGAAGTTGAAGGTCGTGGTTGGAAGGAAGTCCCTGTCCGGACAGAGAGCGCAAGGTCAGTCAGTCAGTCAATCAGAAGATAAGAAGTGAGTGTGTCGTGAATATGCAGACAAAAAGATACGGAACTCGTTTCCGAAGGAGGGATTTTGTTTTGGTTGTTTTGTCCTCTTTTCGTATGACTGTAATTGCCCACAGCGAAAAAAGTAAATGTACGGTGGACAGCTAGGAGGAAGCATCTTCTCGATCTCGAATTTTTCCTGCCGACCCTCCGACCTGCGTTGCGGACTTTCTTATCCTTCCCTCTGAAGATTGTCGACCGACCTCGTTTACTTGTCTTGTTTTGTTTACCATCTTGAGTTTTCTTTTCTCTTGTTCTCCCCCCGCCCCTGGAATGCTGCAGGCAAACTGGAAGATTCGTATGACATCGGGAAGAAACTCGGACAGGGCGCCTTCGGAGGTGTGTCTATCATGATGTGCCCACCTGTCTGCATTTCTTCCGTACTTGTGTTTGTATGATCCTCAACCTGTCTGTCAGTCTGTCTCACCGGTTTTTTGTTTATTTTTTCTCCCTCCACTGACTGAGAAAAGCCTTGAGGCCGCAAAGGGTAGAGAGGCAGGCAGGGAGAGGGAGGAGGAGGGAGAGAGACAGGGACGAAGAGCTTCCCTTTATTGCATGACTTCTTGCCTCTGTGAATCTGATTTCACTCACTTAAGTTGCTCATTTGCTCAGTCATGTGAACAACACATTGGCCAGAAAAACGTTCCGACCGTCGCATCAGACTGCAGCAGACAAACATTCGGCCCCCTCAAAGTTTGTTCCTTGAATGTCTCTTCGCCTAGCTAGTGGCTTGTTCTTCTAATTGCCAGCATATTTTTACGTCCTCCTGTCCGTCTGTCTCTCTTCCTTTGTTCACACCTCGAAACATCCGTACTTGCAGAGGTTTTTGAAGTGATCCAAAAAGGGTCCGGTCGCCGGTGTGTCTGCAAAAAGATCAGCAAGGTAAGTGAGCAAGTCGCTATTACAGAAGTGATTGACTGGGCCCGGCCAGATGAGAGGAGAGAAGATTGAGAGATCGATCCTGACAGAAGAAATTGAGAGGCGGACGTCGGAAAGAGAGCCCAAAGGACCAAAAGTAGATCAATGTGTCAGGTCAAAAACAATGCACCTATACAGCGTCATGCTGCGACACGTCTTTGCATGCTTCAAGTTTTGGAATGACTCAGCGAATTTCTGCTTTGATGGGACAATCATTTGGTTTTTTTCTTCAACATCCACTGTGTGGGTTATTGGTCATGCAGGCAAGCGCAACCGGATCTGGGAACCCTCTTGATGAGGTCGTGGAGGAGGTATGTCTGTCTGGGTTTCCGTCTGTCAAATGAATGGGGGACTGTCCGTCTGTCCGTCTGTGGGCAAGAAGGGGAGAGAGAGAGAGAAAGGGAAACAGAAGCATTCTCATGTCGGTACTCAGGGCTTTCTTGAATGAGACAACTTGCTGGAACACAAGGAAAGAAGGAATACATTAGAAAGGATTTCCACCCTGGCTGTACTCGTTTTTTTGAAACTGGATTGCAATACATGCGGTACTTCATACAAACTTGTCTTGATACATTTCCCGCTTTCTCACACCGTACTTGTCTGTCCACATCCACCGACATCGATGTGAATATTGAATGTCTAGTCAGGAAGTGCGAATTTTGTTGGCAATTTGTTTTCATCTCCAGACCTTCTTTCCCTTCCTGTCCCTTCATCTTCTTTCTGCAGATTGAGCGACTGAGGCAGTTGGATCACCCGAACGTCCTCCGGGTCTTCGAATACTTCGAGGATGCGGCGATGATCTACATCATCACCGAGTGAGTCATGCTTGCAGTCGGAAAGAAAGGCAGTCAACACCTCCATGCAAATTGGAGTCTTTTCCTTCTGCAACCAACTAAGGGGCATACGTCTTGGTCGGATTTCTAGACTTGCATTCTTCTGTTCAGCCCCGTTCTCGTTTTCGGGTACTTTCTTCCCCATCGCCTTCTTCTGCTTCCTCCTGCTCCTCTTTCTCTTTTGTTTCTTTCTTTTCTTCTTTGTGCTTGCAACTCAAAATGATTCAGATCGTCCTGGCAGAAAAGCCATGTATTTCTCTCTCTCTCAGAGGAGTCACAGAAGAGACAAACCAGTTGGACTGACGGTTGTTGAAGTCCGACGTCTCGTTTTGTGTGTGTACATTCTCTCTCTCTGCCTGGCGTTTTTGTTTTGCATGCAGACTTTGCGAGAATGGGGAACTTTTCGATGCCATCGAGGCCGTCTACAAAACAGGTCGGTCGGTCGGTCGGTCGGTCGGTTGAGTAGACGTCCACTCAGAAGACCCATGCAGATGCAGACGTACGCACAGAGAGAAAGAGAGAGACATGCAGGCAGTTTTCTTTGAGTTCTGTCGGACGTCCTGTGCAAGAGTGGTCCTGAGGCAGTATCATGGTTGGTTCAGTAAAGTTGCCACACTGTCCGTTCTCGCGGGCACACAAGCGACACTCCGCACTCTTGCGAGGCTGACCGTACACATGCATAAAAAGCCAAAAGCCCATGCCCGCTCATGCCCATGCACGCACGTCATCCCACAGGCAAACGGCTGTCCGAGTCCTGGATCGCCCGGGTGTTCAAGCAGATCGTGGAGGCCGTCAGTTACGCGCACGCGAACAACATCGCCCACAAGGATCTGAAGCCTCAGAACGTTCTTTTGGCCTCGGCCTCCCTCTCGACCTCCTCTGTCTCACACAAACAGCAGCAGACAGAGTCGGGAGACGCAGCAGCAACGGCAGTGCCCCACGTGGTGGTGATTGACTGGGGACTTGCGGAGATGTTCGGATCCTCTAAGAGGGGGAAGCAGGTCGGTCTGTCTGTATGCAAGGAAGTCTCTGTGTGTTTTTTTTTTCATGGATGCACGCATGTATGTGTGTGTATGTATATTCATGTGTGTGTGAATGTGGGTCTATGGGTCTGTATTGTTTTTTTGAGAAGCATCCTCCAAGAGGTGAAAGCGGGTACGTTGTTTGCTGTATTTGTTTGGAATGGTCTTTCATTTTGGTGTGTGTGCGCGCCCCCGTCAAGTTGGGGGAGGGTGCGGCCTAGCGGATTGAAGGCACTTTCATGGCAAATATCCTGCCGCACTTTTCACCTCTTTTTTCTGTTGTCTCAGACTCCAACCCATGAAAATGCTCTTCGTGTGCCTGGCATGACTGAATGAATGACTGGATGAATGACTGAATGACTGTATGCAGACGGCAGGCACGCCGTACTACATGGCGCCCGAGATGTGGATGGGGAACTACGGGTACAAATGTGATCTTTTCTCTTGTGGGGTGATTCTGTATCAGTTGCTGAGTGGCAGACTTCCCTTTGAGGCCGACTCCATCGAAGAGCTGAGCAGGAAAATCGTCACACAGGAACCCAGATGGAACGCCTTGACTCACGTGTCAACGGAGGCAGTCAACCTGTGCAGAAAACTTTTGGACAAGAACGAAGCGAGACGCCTCTCTGCTCAGGAGGTCAGTGAGAGAGAAAGCGAGTGTCTGTGTTTGGAGGGTAGCAAGGCTGCGACTGCTGAAAGAAAACAGTCTGTTCAACAAAGACAAAAACCTGATGCGACTTGAGGTGTTTGCAAACAAAAGACGTACAAGAACGTTGTTGCATTCCATTCTTGCAAGCGCATTTGTCTTCCCGCACCCTAGCTGCAATACACGCACACACCCTCTCTGCAGGCCCTCAAACACGAATGGTTCCAGAAGGCGAAAACCAGAGACCAGCCCCTCGGCAGGAAACCGTTGGAGGGACTCCTTGCCTACAAACATAAGGTGCGTCTATCCTTTTTTTCTTTTCCTGATCCCCTCACGTGTATTCAAGGGGAGAGGAAGCTAGCTCTTGTGTCCCTTTCTCCGTATTTGATCGATATGCGAATTCAATCCAAGTTCCCATCCCAAAGCAAAACCTACGAGGTCTTTTCCAAAACTGATGAATCAATCCAACAAGGTACGGAATTTGCTTGCATCCAGATTCCTGCCGACACACACACTCCACTCCGACAAGCAGAACCTGGCAAGTTCCAGAAGGTGTTATACAACGTAATCTGCTAGCTAATGGGAAAGCACCAACGTGTAAAACAAAAAAACGAAGCAAGAGAGAACTAGTTGAACATGACACCCATAATGCTCCAATAAAAGCACATCAGCACATAAATAAATAAATGCGTGATCGAATGAATGAATTCCTCTGCAGGACCACCTCCAACGAACTGCCCTCTCGATGGTCGTCGCACAGTTGAGTTCTGCCTCCGTGGATGAGATCAAGTCAGTCCCTTCCTTCCTTCCTCCCTCCCTCCTTTCCTTCCTTCCTTTCTTCCTTGCTTGCTTGCTTGCTCTCTCGAAAAAGACGAATGAAAGAGATACCACGCCAACGAAAGCCAGACAGTCAGAAGGTCCAAGTACATGCATGCAGCGAGAAGATTATTTCATGAGGAAATGCTGTAAGCTAGGATGACCAGCGATTCTGAAGCCTTCAACAGAAGGGAACCATGGAAATTGACTGTGACTCGACTGCGTCGCGTAGCACTTTAATTTGTTTGGGGTGTCTACTCATTCAAATCGAGTCACCATTTACGCATACAAAATGCAGCGCCGCTTTCAAAGCCTTTGACCAGGACGCCAACGGAACTCTCGACAAACAGGTACGTACGTAGAGTTTCCATTTGTCAGTTGGAATTGCGACTTTGACGTTGACAACCATCGTCTGAATACCCACCCTCCCTCCACCGTAGAGTCTCAAATCTCACAGGGGCAGAGAGGAAAGATCTCTTTCTGTATTTTCGATACCCCGTCATTCCTATCTTCGATCCCTACTCTTTTCCTACCCCTTAACAAGCAGTTGTATCCGTTCCCTTGCCGGACCGTCTGGCTTGCCCTTTCCTTTCTTTCTGAAAGCCTCATCTGTTCTTTTCGTTAAATCCACATGCCATGCAGGAGCTGCTACAGGCCCTCGCGAGGCTTCGCATCACGGGACCGGATGCAGAGGAGGTCGGGCAGGCAGGCAGGCAGGCAGCAAGACATGCACTCAATCAATCTGTTAGGTCTTGTTTGTCAATTTCCGTCGACAGTCTGCATGGCAGAGTCAATGCGAGAGGTACTCTGTGTGTGTGTCTGCGTGAGAGAGAGAGACAGACAGACAGACAGACAGACAGACAGACAGTCACACACACACACACACACACACACACACACACATAGAGGGGGGGCGGTGGACGGAGAAGGAAGGAAACATAAGATAAGTGAGAAAACGACGTGACGGAGAAGGAAGGGGTTTAGCCGGCTGTTTGTGGACCTGCTGCAGCATATCATCTCTCTGTGTGTATCTGTGTGCACACAGGCAGTGAAGGCGATGGACATGGACCACACAGGACTTGTGAGTTACTCCGAGTTCATGGCGGCCTGCGTGTGCATGAACGAGCAGCTGGTCGAGGGGGCACTCTGGGGGGTCTTCAAACAGTTCGATTTGGTCAGTCAGTCAGTCTGTCAAGCTGTCAGTCAGTCAGTCAGTCAGTCAGTCAGTCAGTCAGTCAAGCTGTCGGTCAGTCAGCTGGAGCCTGGTCTCATCTGTCAATCATTGAGCTTGCTTCATTCAGTTGACTGGTCAGTCACCCAATCGTTTTTGGTCAATCATGCTTTGGTTCTCCCCTGGCCTGCCAAATTGTCTCTCTGCTTGTCTGTCTGTCTGTCTGTCTGTCTGTGTGTCTGCAGGATGGAAACGGCACTCTGAGCGCTCAGGAATTGCAGGAAATTCTCGGGCAGGGACAGCTTAAGCACCTTCTCCCAGGAGGAAAGTTCGTCTTTTTGTTTCCCTCAGACTGCTTGTTTGTTTCCGTTGTGTTTCGCTTGCCTGCCGTCTTTCTCCTTTTCTTCTGGTTTTTCATTTGGCTATGGGACTTTACTCGAGACTTCCGTGTTCTCCATTTTCTTCCGGGTTCTTTATCACCTGTCTTTGATTGAGGACTTTTAGCACCTGTCTATTGATTGAGGACCCCCTTGTAATTTTCCGTTCTGGATATTGTGGTTGAATTTTTTTCACTTCATTTCCTTTCGTACTTGTTGCAGTCTTGACAAGAGGTCCACCCATCTTTATGTGAATCTCTCTCTCTCTCTCTCTCTGTGTGTGTGTGTGTGTGTGTGTGTGTGTGTGTGCAGAAGCGCTGAGCAGTATGTTGAGCAGATGTCTGGTCGGGGAGCTACTCGGGTGACGTTTGCGGATTTCCGAGAGTACGTTCTGGGGAGGCAACAGGGAAGGAGACCCTCCAGTGCGGGGGCGGCAAGGGCCCAGTGAGTCGATCGATGCATCGATCTGGCTCGGCTGCATGGGGGGCTTGGAGGGGGGTGGCGTGGGAGAGTGGGAGAGAGGGCACCGAAAGCGAATCGTGGTGTGCGTGAAAGAGAGTGGGGGGGCAGGGACGTTAGGCGACGGGAATTGATTGGATGGAGAGCTGGACTGGGGAGGGGGAAGAAGAGAGAAGAAGAGAAAGTAAACTTCAAGACAGACAGACAGACAGAAAAGGATTGGAGGATCGATTCAAGGGGACAGTCGAGGGACGGGACTGGCAGGGTGCGGAACCATTTCTGTTTATGGTTCAAAGGAGCCATGCTGCCAAGGAAATGTCGGATGCTGCGAGGCAGAAAAGGGGGGGAGGAGGGAGGGACAGGTGCCGAGGGCCTTCAGGCAGAAGAGAAGAGAAGAGAAGAGAAGAGAAGAGTAGAAAAACGTGGCAGGTCAACATAGATTAATGTAAGACTCTGAGCCGACCCCGGGGGGGAACACAGCGTCTGCCAGGCTTATAGTACGAGCCGGTGGCTGCTCGACGAACTTCTTCCAGGGCTCGCTTGCACGCTAGCTTTCATGCAACAGTGTAGAACAGATCCGAGTCGAATCGACTAGCAAAAACAAAAACACGTTAGGCCTGCCAGTGCCAGCGAGGATTTAACCAGTGCATGAGACGGATCCTCTCCTGCATGACTAAAAAAGCTTACGTACATTTTATACAAAGTGTTATTTTAAAAGCCATAAGTATATTCATTTTTTTTTTCGCTGATCCCCTAATTACTGTCGCTTGCTCAATTCATTCCAAACCATCCCCCTTAGTTTTGTCTAATTCCGATAGGGTTTCAAGGTTTTCCAAAAATTGGCATGATGACATCTAGGATGACTTCTAGTACAACTTTTCAAAAAAAACTTAAACTACTACCACCACTACTACTGCAGTAAGTCCTGCTATCACTACAAGTACGTGTACTCATAGTAGCACTATAAATATCCAATGTTTTCCATATTACATTGTGTTCTGCATGCTTTTATTTAAGTTTTATATCTTATGCTTAAAGTCCTAGTCAAAGTCTAGTAGCTTTAAGTAGCTTAAAACTCATACAATAATTAACCAATTATATATACATTGTAACGATGTGAGCGTCTGAGTGACAATAAGTGGTTCCATGTGTCAGAATGGAATGAGCCGCGCGCATGCCGAGCCTAGCCGCATGCATGGTGTCGCGCCGTCTATGAGTCAATACACATGCAATGCAAGTCTATGCAGGTCAGTCAGTCTGAAAGCAATAGAGCATTGCTTTAGAGAGAAGTACGAACCTTGCATGACAGAACTTGAACTTACGACCTATGAGCTCCGTTATGCTAGCCAACTAACTGCCACTCTCCAACGTACATTGCAAACTACTTAATTACAAAATTTGTTTTGTGTATATAAAGTTTTACAAATAAATTTCTAGATAAATTTAAGGTTTTATACTTACAGTTTTATACCGTTAGACACTAGCTAGCAAAGTACCAGATTTAGCCCTGCATATCCTGGAAGTCCAATTTAAATCACCTGAAATATATCTGCTACATAATCTGCATGGAATCCAACCCTAGATCGAACCTAGAATACAATGTTAATTTACTTTTTCACTTTTATGATTTGCGATTAAGTCATGCACTGACATGCAGTTTATTAATAATTAATTAAATTTACTAGTATAGTTAGGGGCATGCTACAAGATAGGCTACAAGACTCCATAGTAAAAAAAAAAAAAACAAAGAAAGACGGGGGGGGGCAGAGAGGGGATCAGAGAGAGGAACAGTCCAAGTCTGCCGACTCGAAACTTTAGTCGAAAGACAGAAGGCAGACGGCGGGAGCCACGGGAGTAGTGGCGGCGGCCTAGGCGGAGGTGCGGAAGAGAGAGAAGAGAGCATTGCAAGAAAAGGGAAGAGAGAGCGATCGACCAATTAAGGAATAATCAGTGAAGCGTATCAGTCCGATGTTGAAAGGGGAAAAGCATACCATCTGACAGTGTCTCCAGTCGATGCCTGTTTGCCGATCAGATTAGACAGTGAATTCACTTCCGTACTTCTCCACCAGTTGCGAGAAAAACGCAGCAGCTTCTGTGGAATCATCAGCCAAAATCAGTGTGGCGACCCCCGATTCATCTTCCCGTAGTAAGCGCAGAAGTCGGCGGTAGCGCGTCTGTCCGTCAGGCGCCTTGATTTCCCTCGCGACTAGGCAGACTTTGGTAACACTCTCCAGTTGGAGGTGTAGCTCTGTGGATTGGTCTTCTGAGGCGAGTGTCAGAAGGGATTTTCCCGTTCGTGGTGATTTATTCACTCGAAAAATGGGGCCGAGCTTCATGGTCGTCTCCAACACTGCCTGTGTTTGGGGTCCCACCACAATAACTCGGAAGTCGAATTCGGATTCGTGCAAGGACTCCATCAGGTTGAAGATGCGCTGCTCCCCTTCTGACAAGACCGGACCTCCAGCAGATGCAGTGTCACTGTCTTCGACCGCAAAAAGGGAGACACGGGGTGCGCGCAGGGAACCGCAGGGCCGTCTCAGTCCTCTTCGCAGTGCAGAAAGGAGTCGTTGCCCTTCTTCCCGAGGACGAGGAAATGAAATGAGGAAGAGTAAGGAAGAAGCGGGGGAGAAACCTTCTACAAGACTAGAGGTGTGGGATAGTGACAGAAGAAGAACGAGAGAGAGAGAGACAGAGAGGAGACACGCTCGTGCTCTCTGTCTCATGGACACACAGACTGACAGCGGCATCTGAAAGAACCAATTCAAGATCGTGCCTTTGAGTGGAGATGGACACGTCTTCCGCGGAAGAAAGCTTCTGAGATACTAAGTGACACGGTGAAACAGTCAGACGTACAGGACCGAGAGAACACCAGAGACGCGTGCAGAAAAGTATTTTCGTCAACGAAGGAGACGCGCTGGTTCTCGGACGACGGAGACTTTATTGCAAGGGGGTACGTAGCTTGACCCTGTCAGGGAGCTCTGGCATAGAATGGTGCTTTTATACCTGTCAGACAGACAGTACCTGTCTGACACTGCCTGACATTCGATGAACGATCGCGGAGCTCAGAATGGAGACAGGAATCACCTCAGATTCAGCTGAGCTGCATGAAGGGTAGACAGACGGCTGTGCGCGCGGCTCATGCATGCGCGAGCTCGCGCGGCCCGCGGCGCCGCGAGCTAGCTCCGCCGCCAGGCCGCGGATCCCGCCGCGAGGTAATGTCAGAACAAAAAATCGTCGACCACGATTTTGGAGACGGTAGTTGCAACCGATGTCAGCTAGAGTCTGATTGCCAGAGTGACCTGCTCGAGATTCTCACAAACGGGTCCATTCATGTGTATTGGACTCCCAGAACTGCTCTGAAGGCCTTTGTTGATCGAGTGAGCCCTTCAGAGAGAAAGCCCCGATCCCAGGAAGAGCCTCTGTCAGATCGCGGGGGGTAACGTGTGTTTTCAGACTGAACTCCCACGTGGCTCTTGCAGTCTCACACCCATATATACACTGAGGCGATAGAGTCTGCATCGCTGGATAAAAAATCGTCCGCAGTAGTCTCTTCCACGCTCTGTTGGTTTGGACATTTGCCTCAGTCAACTCCTTGCAGCTTACTCAGATAATAACTACCCTTTGAGATACTCTGACATGCCCGCCAAAAAAAAGCTCCGAGCGCTTCAGATGGACTTGTCTGGGCTTTTTGTGGGCAATTTCCTTCGCCCGGGTGCGATTCGACAAAAGCTCAGGTCGTTTCAACCCGTAGAGCCCCAAAAACTCTTCGACGCCCTCGGGGAGTTTGTGAAGACTGGAAAGAGGGGCGACCTCATTCTTCTCCTCCGTGTGGGGGCGGATGTAGACGGGTTTGTCAAACAGAAACTCTTGGAGGGAAGCCAGAATCGGACAGCCCTGATGCAGGCTGTAGTTTCAGGGAGTCTTGAGGCAGTAAAGATGCTAGTGAGTGTGGGGGCGCGGTTGGAGCGGCGTACCAAATTCGGGTTGTCGGCCCTCCATTTAGGTTGCATGGAGGGAAGAGTGAAGATCGTTGAATATCTTGTCAAGAAGGGGGCGGAAATGGAGGCATTGACCAGGGAGGGCCGAACGCCTCTCTGGCTCTCCGCCTTGATGGGGCACGAGAAAGTTGTGGAGTTCCTTGCCTCAAAAGGGGCGAATGTGC
The DNA here is from genome assembly GCA_018398765.1 of Chromera velia. Classification (NCBI taxonomy): domain Eukaryota; family Chromeraceae; genus Chromera; species Chromera velia. The sequence goes on along the minus strand of JAHBMJ010001000.1, from coordinate 11,166 downwards.
GGACTGCAGAGTGGAGTGGGGATTCTGCCCTTCACGCCGCCGCCGTGCGTGGGCACAGAGAGGCGGTGAAAGTGCTCCTCGATCGCGGCGCTAATATAGACGCCGAAGGGAAATTTCAGCTTACCCCTCTTGCCTTGACTACTCTCTATCCAAACGATCACCTGGACGTTGCTAAGCTCCTCGTTCGTCGGGGGGCTAACGTGAATCATCGTGCCGTTCAGGGAGGCACGGTCCTTCACGCTGCAGCCTTGAATGGATCTGCAGACGTTCTCGAGTATGTCCTCACGAGGGACGTGGACCTCCACGCAAGAGATGATTTTGGGCGTACTGCTTTGCACTACGCTACGCGTCACTGCCTCGGGGGGGGCGAGGATGACCTTGAGTTGAATAAAATCCGCATCGCTCAGCGTCTTCTCACCAGGGGCATCGACGTGAATGCGTTGGACGTTTACGGTGAGACAGCACGTGACCTGAGTAGAAAGAGACCGGAGGATTCTCTGGTTCGAATGTGGTTCGCAAACTTACATAAAGTTGGTGCCATATTGGTGCCGTCATAAAAAGACTGGCTAACTGAGCCTAACTCAAACCGACTTGCATGAGAAATTGAATAAAAGCTTATTATATAAGTTAATTTAATTATTAGAAAATCTAGAAGAAAACTTAAGATTAAGTCTGAGTCTACTGTTTACGTCTGAGTCTTTTGTATTGTATGATTGATTGATTGATTGCCAGTGATAGATTCCGTGCTAAGCCTTAATTCGCCGCCTTCCTTAGCTTCCCGCTATATGTGTATCTGTTGCCAGATCGAGCTACTTAGAGTTCTAACTCTAGATGCAGCTAAAACGATTCAAGTTTATGACTTTGGTTTTTATGTATTAATTACATGTTAAATATATCATCTCGGTTTATAGCTTCTATTCAAATTTTAAAATTAAGTTTTGTACATTTATTAATTATACAGTTCAGAATGCCCTGCTAGCTCTGGCGACAGATAGACATAGCGGGAAGGCCTTAGGGCGGAACATATCAATCAATCAATCAATCAATCAATATTTATAGATACAGTCTTTCAAACATCTAGTTAAACATTCTCTAAAAGTGTTTTCACTCTGGTCTTACAGTGACTAGTAGACTAGCATAGTAGTATAGTAGTAGTACTAAGTAGTAGTAGTGTACACCTCTTTTTAGCAATAAACCGGAACACAAATCCCACTCTGTCCTTGAGGGATCCTCTCTATACACAAAAATTCAAATCTTTACCAAAAAAAAAATACACACAGTAAAAATTTTGTGCTGCAAGCTTTGCCGGAAGACTCGGAACGTCTCGATCCACGGTATCATCCACCTCCTTGGAAGTTTCTTGCCGAGCTTAATTTTGTCTTCATTTTTTCCCTTCTCGAACCTACTATACATGTAGCGTGATACGGGCTTTCAAACTGACGAACAGTCGGACCAGAACCGACAAAAAAGCAAACGAATAGAAAAAGAGAGAGACCACAAGTGACCCTATCCTTCTCGATCGTCATTCTTGAAATTCAGTCTTAATTGTCTCAGCTCTGATTCAGCTGTCAACCTGCTCGCTGGCAGACCGAATTCCGGACGGCTCACAGCAACCAAGAAAAAAAAATATGTGGTGGGAGGAGATATTTGGGGCGAAAGAGTTCAATGTGACACTGCCGCATTTTTCAAATGAGTGAATTTCGAGACATCGTCGATCGAATCTTTTTGAACAAAGAAAGTTGAATTCGTTTGCAAGTCGTTTGAGCAAGTCTGCTCTTTCAAACGAACACGCACACACCTGAGCATTTACTCACTGGCTCGCTCACTTTCTCATTGAGAGGAGAAAAGCTTTGCTGCAAGGTGTCAGGAACAACGCATCGACGTACCCTCTCTCGTTGTCACGCGACACAACCCAGGAAGGAACCTTTTCTAGCTCTCTCTGTTCTTCTGATGAAGAAAGATTCACGTACTCCATTCTTGTGCAACTGTTTTCCTGCTCACCTTCTCCTCTCTCCCTCATTCAATCGTTTATCTCTCTTTGCCGCTCCCTCCACTTCTTTTTTCTTTTTTCTTCAAGTCTCTCTTTGCCGCTCCCTCCACTTCTGCACAGCCACAGGTGTCAATGACATGAAGTCGTGAGGTGAGGTTCAAAATATGAACGAACGCTTCGATAACTCACTGTTCCAATTTTTGTCTGTCGATCTACTTTTCTAAGTACAGCTACGTGTCTATCCATCCGGCCGTCTCATCTCATGTCCCCACTCCCTTCCTTCCCTTCTTCCTTCCTTCAACCGGAATGCTCCCCCCCCTGCCTATCCACCCAGGGGAACAGCCCCGAGCCACTCGGCGTGCGTCATCGAGGCGGCACTCGAACGGTATCGTGTTACCTGCATACATACATACATCCATCCATCTGTCTATCCATCCGTCCCTCCATCTATCCATCCATCCGTCCATCCATCCATCTATCCATCCATCCGTCCATCCATCCATCCATCCATCCATCCATCCGTCCATCCATCCGTCCATCCATCTATCCATCCATCCGTCCATCCGTCCATCCATCCATCCATCCATCCATCCATCCGTCCATCCATCCATCCATCCATCCATCCGTCCATCCGTCCATCCATCCATCCATCTATCCATCCATCCGTCCATCCATCCATCCATCCATCTATCCATCCATCCATCCATCCATCCGTCCATCCATCTATCCATCCATCAACGCAGGCAGGCAACCGTCATTCCTTGAGCGATCAATCCCTTCCATGGATCGAATACAGAGGTTGGTAGGAAGCAGAACGAAGGCCGTCTAACCGCATCAACCAACGCGGAGAATGAAGCTGGCTGGTTCGAAAAAAAAAAAAAAGAAAGAAGGAAAGAACGAAAGAAAGAAAGGGGGGGAGAGATCCTCACGGGAAGGGCAAACGGAGAGTCCCTCAAATTCTCTCCCGAGAAAACAAGATAGATGATGAATCAGTGAGCCAGCCAAGAACTGGACAGACAGACAGACAGACAGACGGGCAGGCAGGCAAGCAGGCAGATAGACAGAAGGGCGCACGAAGAAAACTAAGCAAGGTGGGCTGCGTGGAGGGAACAGAAGAAACAAGGGCGCGCGCGCACACACAGATTCACTCACTCTCTCAGTGACTCACTCATTCACCCACAGACAGAGAGAGCGAGACAGAGCCAAGAAAAAGGGATGCAACACAGACGTAGACAAACAGAGAGAAGAGAAGGTCAACCTCTCTCCACCTTCTGTGTGTCTGTTCATCTGTGTGTCTGTCAGAGAGCCACTCACAACAACTCAAATCCTCCAGGACAATCTCCATGATTCTATTCGACTTCCACCTACTCCCGATCCCTTTTTCCTTTCCGCCCCTTTCCTTTCTGCCCACTCGATGCAAGAATGCAAGAATGCAAAAAAGAGCATGGACGAATAGGAGGACCCCAAACATAGACTGCCTGCCTGCCTGACCTTTAGTGACTTGATCAGGCTGTCTGTCACCCTTCCCCTGTAGCCCGCCTTTTCGACCAACTGCGTCAGGGCAACTTCCTTCGTCATTCCGTGCTCCAGGGCGACCTCAGGCAGGTAGGTGGCTGTGCGCCTGCATCCATCCATCCATCCATCCGTCCACAGAGTCCAAGCAAACAAACACACATACAAACAGAAAAGTGGTGAAAGCAGACAGACCGGGGCGGGGAAGAGGGCACGTCCAAACAGGATCTCTCTCTCTCTCTCTCTCACACACACACACACACACACAGAGAGAGAGAGAGAAAGAAACGACAGAAAAAACAGGGGGAGAGAGAATCGGCCATGCGCGCAGCTGAATAAAAAAGGGAGTCACAAATAAGAAAAAGACCTTTGTTGGTGTGTCCATATGAGAACAATCAATTCTCCTACATAATCAAAGAGAAGAGAAAAGAATGGGCCTGATTCATCAGTCGAGTCGATCCACAGATCCATCCTGATCAAATGTCAACAAAATGGTGGAAAACCGTCGCATTTGGAGTTTCTAAGTTTCTCCAACACGGATGCACACTTGTCTGCCATGCTTCTCTTTTCACCTGGCACAGAGAGATGGCCTCCGCTACCTCACTATTAATATCTCGCAAACTCGACTGAATCAATCAGCCAGTCAGTCACTCCGTCAGTCAGTCAATCGATCATTCATTCATGAAACTTGCCCTACCCCAAAAAATTACAGAGAGCTCTCCTATTCTACCCCCCTGCCTTTTTGCCTGAGTGACACACTGACTGTTGTCCCGTTTGGGGATCAGAGAACTCGATGAGGACCCCGTGTACACCCACAGTCCAGTCGAATGGGTGCTCGCATTTCTGCACACACACACACACACACACACACACACACACACATATATATATATACACGCACACACACACACACACACACACGCACAGAGAGAGAGAGAGAGAGAGAGAGAGAGAGGAGGCCTGAGTGGACCTCTTTCTTTCTTTCTTTCTTTCTACGTGTCGTCGTCCATCTGCGTATCTTCCCTCAACTTCTCTCTCTCTCTCTCTCTCTCTGTTTATCTATTTATAAGTTTGCGTGTTCTTGAGACGCCAGTCGACGTCAGGTCACGGCAGGAGTGAGTGAAGGAGGGTCATGCATCCATGCGTGCACGGGCAGGCAAACCGGCCCGTAGGCTTTTTTTGTTTCTCTCTCGAGGGTCTTCAGAGGACACAGAAAATCATGTAAGCATCAAGTTTTCTGCTGCGGTTCACGCTCTGCAATATATTCATGTGTGTGGCCTTTTTTTTCCCGTCACTCAACAAGCATATCCCCGACTGACTGACTGACTGACTGACCTCATACGAGTGTAGAATCGAGATTTTGCAGGACAGAGACGGGAGCTCGTCTCTGTACACTGGCTTGAACCGAGAGTCCGACAAGGCTGCCTGCATCGCTCCCCTCATTCAGAAGCAACACATGCATGCATGCATGTGTGTATACGTGTGTGTGTAAGGCAGGCAATCCCCCACGGGCCCCAGGAAATCAAGAGAAAGCAAAGGCCGTTGATTCGTTGAGAAGAGACAGACAGACACGCAACAAAGGATGCATAGGGGGGATGCACGGAGGGAAGGGCTCGCTGCAACCCGCAAATAGCAAGAAAAGTCTCGGGACGGCCCTTCACCCTCCTACCTGCAGTGCGTAATGCCCCATTCTCTCTGCGGGCGCGGGGGACAGAGTGCCTATACAACCTCTGAGGTGCTCGTGCCTGCTTGCAGGAGGATCAACAGGAGAGGAGAGGAGGGGCAAAGATATGCGTGCGCACATGCTTTCACAAAGGTCCATGGAGGCCAGCGTGAGAGCGGAAGAAATGATAATACAAAAGATGAAGCCCACACACACACACAGACAGACAGACGGGGCTGGGCCACCCAAACGCCAAGCAAACACAGAGGGAGGCAGTGAGTGAGTGTGGGCGAGTCATCCATAGACCCTCACTTCTCCCCGATTGTTGTGCTCACCCATCCATCCATCCATCCATCCATCGATCGATCCAAAACAGAAAGAAAAAGGCCAGGGAGGGAGGAGAAAGGAAAACCATGCAAGTCAGTCAGTCCTCCACGCATGCACCTACCTGCCCTTCCGGATTTTCCATGTGATGAACATCGGGAAGGAATAGCCTTTGGACACGTACGCCTGGAGACAGACGGGAAGGGCGCCTCTGGAGGGGGACCCCTCTGCTCCCTCTCGTTGCTGCACACACACACACACACACACACACACACACACACAGAGAGAGAGAGAGAGGGGGAGAGAGAGAGAGAGATCAACAAACAAACGGCAGGCAACACAACACAACACAACAACAAAACGAGCACGGCAGGAAGAGAGAAAGGAAAAAAGAGGGGAATCGGATACTCCCCTTGCTTTCCCTTCTCTCTCTCCTTTCTCGAAATCGGTGTTCCCTTCTGCGGATATGATACCATCAGTATATCGATCCTCTTTCCTTTCACCCTCTAGTCACAGAAACGAAACAAAGGCAAACTCACAGAAACAAAGGAAAAGCAAAGGCAGCAGGCAGCAAACTCACAAGCCACACAGACAAACACAACCACAAGCACAACCCAGAACCATGAACAACACGAAGAGAATGGGAACAAAAAAAGAGAGTCATACAAATACACAGAAGAGAAACCGCACCCACCCACCGCCAGTTCTGCATCCAGGACGTCAAAACAGAACCCGCACATCGCAGACGTCGCCTCCAGCGCCCCTTGAGCTGGAAGGATAGAGGTGAAAACAGAGGCACAAAAACAAAAAGAGACAGGCAAAGGAAAATTTTGTAAGTAAGTAAAGGGCAGAACGGAGGGGGTGTGGGTGTTTGTTTGAGGATGACAAGGTGAAAAGTCAAATGAATAAATACCGTGGAGGGATAAAGGAAGTCGAGAGCCGAAATCTTCTGACAGTGGCTGTTGGGTGTGCTAATGACCATTCGACTGATTGACTGGAAAAGAAAGCAGTGGCTTCACTGATCGAAGGACGTATGGACGACTGTTTGCCAGTTTGATGTCAAATTTGGATCAATCAAGTCATGTCTTTCCGCTGAAGCCATCGAGCGTTCGCCCGAAGCAGAATCCGTTGACACCACTGACGCGACAGAAACAGAGAAACATAGAAAGAGACAAACAGAGACAGACTATATGTTTCTTCGCCTTCTTCCTCCTTTTCTTCATGACAGATAGACGAACAGACTGTCATACAGAGAGCAACCATCCCGGCGCCCAACTTCGTACGATCGACGGCACAGCCTACCTTGAGCGGTCATCTTGTATGACTGCCAAAAGATACGTCTCCAGAGGTCTGGTAGGTGAAAGTGAGAGTGTCTTCGCCGTTTCCTCCGCTTCTCTGGACTTTTCTACGTACTCCGAAAACCGACTAAGACTAATACAACGCTGACAGAGAGACAACAAGGCAGAGGGACCAGTTTTCCTTCCACCTCTCCCAAAATCTTCCCCTGCGACAACCTCAGCAACAGCAGCAGCGCAGCAACAGCTACAACGGGAGCAGCTTGAGCCAACGAAAGTCTCCCACAAAGCCGCACACCCTCTCCCCCTCTGTCAACGAAACAGTCCAGCAGCTACACCAGCTCTCCCGACTCCGTTCTCTCAACCTCGTAAGCCCTAACCCGCAAGATCTAAAGGAAGTGCTGTGGCAAACTTTGGCTGCGCTTGCCTACACCGTCCCACTCTTCCCTCTTCCCTAGCGAAGGAGACGCAGCCACTGCGGTCCTTCTTCTTTTTGCTCCAGAGTTGACGTAGACAGGTGAATCCGATCGATAAATGGAGTGTGCAAATGTTCCACGGAAGGAATCGGGGGCTCCTACGCCTTTCTCTCCTCTTGTCAGCTGGAGGCGGAGTCTTGTCACAGTCTCCGTCTCTCTATCGCACTTTTCCTGTACCCAAAGCGCGTTTTGCGACAGCTGCGATCAGACAAACAAAGGAATTCCGAGCAGAGACAGAGAGACGGACAGACTGAGACAACAGAGAAATTCGAGCTCAGACTGTAAGCAGAAGCCGGTGGCACAGATTTGCTTACACAGCAATGCCCGCTTCTTCACCGATTTGTAGTCGTGAGGCCAACTATCCAACACTCTTTGGGAGCCTTCGGGAATCTTCGGGACTCATGTTTCAGATTGTTCTGACAATGGGAGATGTTATTATAATAATTGGTCCGTGTGCAGGAAAGGCGGCGGGACATGGCGGGACAATGGACCCTTAATTTTGATATACAAGTTCGGACGCGCGCCGGCCTTGAGGGCCGTGGCGCGCGGAGGGCGCGCTGGAAGCGCGCTGTTCGGGTTTGTGAGAGCATCAGCACCATGTCCGGCCATCACGGGAAGAACAACTTAGTTTGTTATGTCATGTTATATCATCCACTGAGCTGCAATTCCAGCGTCATTTATGCAAATCTTTGTGCACACATAGTACACAATACGTACATAGCAGTATAAGAACAGGCGTGGACAACCATATTATGAAAAATTATGAAAAATTATGAATAATAATAGTTCTAAATAGTTCTAAAGTATTCTAAATTAAGATAGCGAAACCGGGCCAGTAAGTTGTTTTACAATATTTTGCATCTACCAAAAAGAAATTTCACGATGTATAATATGTTTTAATTATTATAATATAGATCGAATCATAGGCATTATCATCATCAGATTTCCGGAAATTTAAGTTACACTCCAGTGAGCCTTGAGAAACAAATGTATGAAAGAAACTTTTTTTCTTTTTTTGTTTTCAACAAAAAATGTATAGAAAAAAAAATGTGGAAAAAAAAAAAATTAAGAACCTAAGAATTTGATTAACTATGACTTACCATAACTATGACTCTGATGCAGCTGCGTCATGCTATCGTTATCCATATCCAGAGCTAGCTAGATACTTCCAACGTTAGGCAGAGAAAAGTTATTATTTTCTAAGATACCATGCTATACTGTTTTAATCAACACTTCAAGTCAAAAGCTTCAATGATGAAGAAGGATTTGATTTAAAAAAAAAAAAACTGAATCATTAATAAAATCTATTGATGATCATTTTTGTGTATAACCCATTTTTTTTAAACAATTTTTTTGAATTAGATAAAGAATGTAATAACAGTAATGCATTGTAATCACATCGATCT
>JAHBMJ010000999.1:12500-37319 GCA_018398765.1 Chromera velia | reverse complement strand
GCTCCAGCAACTGAAATGCATGCAAGCAAGAATGCATGCAATTAAATCGGAGATCGATCAGAAGTAATGGTTTGATCTTAGCTGAGAAGTGGACTTGAACAAGGGACAATGCATGAATAAAAATTACAATCTGTGAACTCCAAGATAACCTGTATCTCCACATAGACCTTCGCTGGTCTGTAGAGATTAGGGTTTATCAGGGGGGCCTTCCGCTATGCCTTCGCCACCATGCATGCATGCATGCATTTGGAGGGCCGCGGGGGCCGGGGCTCTCTCAACGCGCACGCACGCGCAAAGCTCGGCGCTTGACCGATAGAAAGCAGACAGAAATCCTTTCTCTTCAACAAAATCTGAAGACTGTCTGTCTGTGTTCGCTGGTTATCATGACTCTCGTTGGGACCATACAGTCCATTTCAGCATGACCTCTCTGTTTCTCCTGTAGGCGGTCCAGAGAGATTGCGTGCCCTTGTTGCTTTGGTGTCCCTCCTGGGCTGTCCGACGTATTTTCATCTTCCTTCACGCTTCACCGGTCTCTCGACCAACTGGCATCGTTTGGCTGCGAGAGAATCAGACAGGAGGCTGAACTGTTCTTGTTTGAGTGAATCACAAACTGAAATCGCGATGGTTGAACAAGCCTCGCTCGTCTTTCGAGGGGTTGCCTGGGTGTTGGGCGTCATGTTCACACTGGCAATTTCGTACTTCTTGGTCAGCTTCCATACAGAGATACATTTTCTCTTCTTGTGTTGCTTCAGTCCTTTCTTTTCTCACTTCTTCCACTTGATGCGCTTGCTCTCTTTTCAGGCCATGTGGCTCAAGGAGCAACCACCGGGACGGGGGTCTAACGCGACAGACAGCGAAGAGAAAGCTGCGACGGCCTCGGGAGACGCAAAGTCCTCCTCAGAGGCTCAGAATGAGGTCGTGAAGTCTCCTGGCTCAGATGACAAACTTCCCCTCCTCAGAATGCCGTCTTCTGCCAATGAACCCTTCTCTGCACGACAGCAGACTCACATGACCAGGGCATCTTCCTCATTCAGAGACACAGACCCAGATGGAAGTCACAAATCAGGTCGGGAGGAGGCAGAGGGAGAGTCGAGTTCCTCCTCTGCAAGTGAGGCCGCTCCCTCGTGCCGTGCATCTATTGTTCGAGATTCATCCAAGGGCTTTTCTGTCTCCGTCTCCGTTCCCCCTTCAGACGCTGCCCAGATATCCCGGGCAGGAACCAGCGAAGAGGGGGCCGAAAACGTCAACAGCAGTGCCAATCGCTCTGCGATGGAACACGCTGGTCTTCGAGCAGAAACAGTTCCGTCAAGCGCGGCTTTGCCGTCTGCTGGTCACATGAGGCCAGAATTAAAACTTCCAGAGGAAGCCAAAGCAGGGGGGAACGGGGGAAGGGGGGGGAATTCGGGAGGAGAAGGAGGGAACGAGACGACAGGCACACAGGAGAAGAAACGAACCATGAGAAGTATCGACGGGCCTGTGTCATTTTTGTTGCCACAGGCCAGTCCCAGTTCCCCCGTATGGGAATTCATGCGTGGTTTGGATGACGGAGATGGGGATGGTGAGGGTGACTCTCCAGATGGTCAGCAGAAGGAAGGGGGGAGGGACAAAGCGGAGAACGATGAAGAAATCCTGATCGTCCACCGCCATTCGTTCACAGGTGGCAAGAAGACACAAGAGCCATTGAGTATGAACGAACCTGCACATCTAGACAGCAGCAGCCATACCGTCGCAGGAGGACAGGCAATCGTCCACAGAAGAACATCCCCCCACGCACCCCCGCCTCCGTCAGGAGCTCCGGCAGCTGTTGGTGACACTTCACCTCCTTCCTCTATGCAGAATAATCAGAATAATCAAATCACCGGGGGACTCTCACGGGGTCCCCGGCAGGATCGACAACACAGCTCTATGCTTTCCCCCTCTGCCTCAGTATTCGTTCCGGGTGCATTTCTGCCCCTCCCACCCGCCAAAAACGCAGGGGGGCGACATGGGCAAATCGACGTGCGCCCCCCTTCCTCGCAACCTCCTCCTCCGCCTGAGCCTACTTATTGTGCTTCCTCTCCCAGCCTCGCAGCTGTCAGTACTGATACATTCAAAGCAGCAGGGGAACCCCCCCCTGGATTTGACGGATTTATTCCGAGGGGGGCCGGGGTTCCTTCCTCGTCCCCCTCCGGTCCTCCCGGTCAGCAGACCTTCTCTGCAAAGCAACAACAGCAGCAGCAGCAGCTGCCTCCGGGTCTCGGACGCTCCCCCTCCCAGTCGCATTCTGGAGGGGGTGGTGCATTTCACCTGCATGGCCAGGGCACTCACCCACCACCCAGAGGATACACGCCTGGGCCTCCACCAGGCCCTCCTGGGTTGACATCCCATCCCCCCCCTCCCCCTCCCCCACCCCCCCCACCTCCCCCTCCTGGAAACTTTTCAGGATCATCTAACCCAAAAGGGTCCCCCCTGTTGCAACAACCGCAACACCCTTCCCTCCCGCTCCACTCCCAGGGGGGAGGGTCGCCCTGGAGTGGGGGAGCGCAGGGGGGGAAATCCCCCGTGAACGTGAACGAATCCCTGGGGTTTGGGGGAGCTGGAGTTGGAGGGGGTTTTCGAGGTGGGCACCGGGGTGGAAGGGCCTCTGGGAGTTCTCGTGGGGCGTGTCAGGCAGTGAGGGGGGAGGTTGATGGTCCTCCCCCTGGGTTTGGTTCGTTTTCCTTTTCGGGTGCGGGTGATCTCTCCCCTTCCCTCTGTGTTGGACCTGGAGGTGGGGGACTGTGGGGGAATGGAGGGGGGGGAGCAGTTCCGCCTCCCCCACCTGATTCATCCTGGGGGGCTGAAGGAGAGCGGGACGGGGGGATGGGAGGGACGGGAGGGGTACAGAGAGAGAAGGCAAGCAGCAACAGCCAGCAACAGATCGTCAATAGAGAGCCGGGAGCAGGGGCGGGGGGTTTTCAGGGCACCGGCTCTTCGTCTGCATCCCTCTGCCGTCATGTGAGTTTCCTCCACTCAGTCAGTGACGATACAGACGTGCCCGACGGTTCTTCAGCTGATGCCCTCTTCTTCCAGAAGCTCAGAAGAATTGCAGAGAGTGTCACTGGCACAGCAGGGGGGGCGAGTGGGAGGATGGACACGACTGCCTCACACGCGCAAAGCGAGAGAGAGACGGGTGGAGTGTCTGAAACCCCCACGCCCCCCTCAGGGATGGGTCTCTCTGTGTCTATCGATGAGTCTATGCCCCTCACATCTTCATCGGGGGATTTGAGCCCTAGCCTTCTGGCTGCCTCAGCGAGACAGAGGGGGGCAGGCTCTGTAACCTCGTCCCAGCAGCAAGGGTCGGTGTCGGTGAATCAAAACCAACTAGGTTCAGCAGCAGCACGCGCAGAGGAGGTGATGAAGGAGATGGAGGCTGCAGACGTGAAGCCATCTGCAGCCACCAACAGTCTCTTGATCGAACTCTTCCTCAGAGCAGGGCGCACAGAGCGTGCCCTTCATGTTTTTGCGAAGGCCCGCGACACCGGTGCGTGTGGGCAGCGTGCATGGTCGTTGATGGCGAGAGGCCTGTCGGTGGCAGGTCGGATGGAAGAGGCAGCCGGTGTCATGAAGACTATGATCCGAAGCGGGCAGTGCAACGTTGGTGCACTTGCTGCGGTCATCACTCGGCTGGTCGAGAGAGGAGAACAACAACAAGCGCTCGAGGTGAGTTGCAAAATCAAAGAAGGAGACATACGGCCAGTGGATGGATGCAAATCTTTGCCTGATGCGATCCTCTTCTTGTCTTTTCCCGTCTTCTGTTTCCATGGTGCTGGCTTCTTCATTCGGTAGTGTACGACATTGATTTGCTTCCACATTCCCCTCTTCCCTAATTTCTCTCTCGCTCTTTCTCCTCTCCCCTCCCTCGTCTCCTGTTCCCTTTTTTGGAATCATCTCCCTTTCTTGACTTTCACCTTTTTTGCTTCCCTCGCGAGATCCGTCGTTTATGTCGCTAAGAAAGCAGATGGAGGGAGGTACACATCCATCGATGCGAATCTGATTGGTCTGGTCCCTGTCTGTTTCCCTTGGTGTGCCTGCAGCTCCTTTCCGACCCCTCTGTGGTCGGGCTCGACCCTTCCCCCGCCACCGCCCATTGCGTCAGCCTCCTGAAGTCCTGTGGCAGTCTCCACAGAGTCGACATTGCCGCCTCCATCGTCGACGCCCTCGAGAACGCCGCCGCCGCTGTGGCTGTCACAGCAACCACAGGGGCCGATGCAGGCCCCGCACCCCCTACCGAGGATTCCCAGCAGCAGCAGCAGCAGAAAAGAGGCCCCGAGACGATGGTGTACAACTGTCTGTTGGATCAGTGTATCCAGGCAGGCGAGCACGGACGGGCAGTGGAGCTCTTCGCAAAGATGGTTGCCCGATCACAGGGGGCGGGGGATGAGGACACGGGAGCGAGTTGCAAACCCGATCCCGTCACATACAACACCATGGTCCGCGCCTATTCGGCGTTGCGGGACCTCCCAGCTGCCTTAAACCTTCTCGATGAGATGGAGAGTTTGGGCTGTCTGCCGAATGCGGTCACCTTCAACAGTCTGATTCATGCCTGCATCCAGAACGGCTGTCTGCAGCGTGCATGCGGGGTTCTGTTGAGGATGAAAGACTTGGGGGTAAAGCCAGACAGTGTGACGTATTCCACCCTGATTGCAGGCATCAAACTCGATAGGTCGGGGTCGTCTCTCCAGAAAGGTTTTGAATGTCTTGACGAATTACGACGTCAAGGCACAGAACCAGATGAAGTCTTGTACAACTGTCTCATGGACGCGTGTGTGCACTTCAACAGACTCGACAAAGCCGAACAGATCTTTGCCGATATGACAGCCAGAGGTGTGCAGCCGAGTCCGGTTGCCTTTGGGATTTTGATGAAGGGTTGTGGACGTCAGAAAGAGCTGACACGGGCCCTCGGGTATCTGCATCAGATGGAGTCTCAACACATCGAGACGAACGCAGTCATCTATGGCTGCCTGATCGATACCGCCTTGAAAGTCAACCGCACAGACGTTGCAGAGAGGCTTTTTGCCACAATGGCAGAAAAGGGGGTGCCGCAGACCGTAGTCACCTACTCCCTCCAGATCAAACTGTGTGGGCGTTCCGGCAATTTTGCACGCGCCCTCGCCACAGTGTCCGAGATGAAGAGCCGCGGCGTGCCCCCCTCGGGGGTGACTTTCAACTCTTTGATGGACACGGCCGTGCGATGTCGTCGTCTGGAGGAGCTGCCCCGACTGCTGAGGATGATGGAGTCTGACGGCGTCTGTCCGGATCTGATCACATACTCAACCATCTGCAAGGTCCGTTTTATTAATAGATCCTGTCAGCCAGCCAGTTCTTTTGTCTGCCTGCCTATCTGTCTGTCTGTCGCTTTGTCGTCTCTTGTGAAGGCAACCGAAGGCAGACAAGATTTACTTTCCTTCATGTTCTCTTCCCCGACCACTGTTCTACAGGACCGCCCCACCGCTCTCCTTTAGGTTCGTGTTTCTTCGTAATGCCCAAGTGTATGCCATCCTGTGTCTGCGGCCGTACTCAAAGGAATGCGGCATACCTTTTTCAAAGTAAAAAGTAGGTGTGTTTGAGAGTCTGTATGTGTTCTCTCTCTGCAGGGATACTGCCAGAGTGGCGACCTGAGCTCTGCGTTCGACACCTTTGAGATCATGCAGCGTCGAGGGTTCCCTCCTGACGAGGTGGTCTTCAACAGCCTCTTGGACGGGTGTGCGAAGGCCCGTGTGCCTGAGAGGGCTCTGGAACTTTTGAGGACAATGCAGGAGAAGGGGGTGATGCCCTCGTTGATCTCCTTCTCCATTGCCGTGAAGGCCTTTGCACAGGTAGGCATGGAAGGTGGGAGGGTGTGTGTCCGGTCTGTTTGTATCCATGTGTCTTCATGCTGGGGAGACGGGAAGGGGACAGAGGGACCCACAGCTGCATGGCATTGCTGAATCGTGTTTTTCCTCTTCTGAATAGAGTTCTCCGCCTCTTGTCGTGAGACGCCCCGACTTGGTCTTTCATTCTGTGTCTCTTGTCCGTGTTACCCGCCCTCTGTGTCTTTCTCACCTCTATGTGGTTGCGTGCGTCGCTGGTTGTTCCTCCCCCCTTCTCCTCTCTCTCCCTTCTGATCAGATAGTATTCGTCTGCTTGTCGTGTCATTCCCCCCGGCCGCCTGCAGATGGGTCAGACCGTGCGGGCGTTGGAGGTGATCGACTCGATGCACAACTTTGGCCTGAGACCCCACGCAGTCGTGTACGGGGCGCTTCTGCAGGCTTCCCTTGCGTGCGCGTTCGAGAAGGGACAGGGGTGCTTCGACGTGGAGTGGGCAGACAGAATCCTGCAGCACCTCGAGTCAAGGTGGGTGGGTGGGGGGATCAGAGGGTGCATGGGGAGCTAGGGGACTGCAATGGTTGGTGTCGTGTCCCATCTGCTGTGTGTTTCGTGTCCGCACTTTCCTCTTTTTTAGTTTACCAAAAGAGAACCATGCCTGTCTGTCGGACGGATTCTTTCTTCCTCTTTGCCGCGGCGTATCGTGTTTCCATCCATCTATCTGTGTGTGGCAATAACCTAGAGAAAGGCGCAGGGAGCGAGATATATTGTTGTTCTGAGTTGTGCATTCTTTGTTGCGTGCAGACATGTGAACTTGGACGGTGCGAATCTGAGTGCCCTGATTCTTGTCTGTGAGGCCTCGGGGGCTCTCACCAAGGGTCCGTCTACTCTCTCTCTGTCTTCTTTTGTGTGTGTGCTCCTGTATGTGAATGTTGACATGAGGATCCCTTGCTGTATGCATCTGACAGGTTCCCTGTCCGTCTCATCGTTTCTTCTCCCATCTCCGCCGTAAGCACAGAGAATCCTCCCCAGCCTCCAAACGTCACAATCAGATAGAAAAGCGTGCTGCCAGAAAGCACAAATTGTGTTCGTTGGACGTTTTCGATGAAGATCAACGTCGCCCTGGTTGTCGGATTTGCTTGTGTCGTGTGTCGCATGAATCATGGTGAGAAAGAGCTTGACAGCGGCCATTCCAGCTTTGTTGTTGTAATAATGAGAAGGAATTCGCCTTCCTTTTTTCTTTCTTGTCTGCTCGCATGCAGCCGTGGAGCTCGTCCAGCTGTCCGTCCAGCTGCACCTCCAACTGACGACCCGCTGCTTCTCCCAGCTGACGCGGTCCCTGGAACAGAAGAATCTCTGGCAGCCTGCGGGGTTCGTGCAGAGCGTGCTGGAGCAGATGGGGACGGATGATCGTCCCCTCAGGCAGCAGCAGCAGGGAGCGGAGGGAGGAGGGGAAGGGGGGGGGAGGGGAGGAGCAGGAGGGTGGAGAGGTCGAGGCCGAGGTGGTGGCCGAGGAAGAGGAGGGGGGAGGGGTGGGAGGGGAAGGTATGGAATGGAGTGAGGAGACGAGATGAAGGAACGGTTCTTCCTTTTTCTTTTTTCAAGGGATCCTCATTTGTTACTGTACTTGCAAGGATCCACCCCTTTTCGTCCTTTCATTTTCGTGCATTTGTGGATCGTTTCGACGCAGCTGGACTCGTTTCTGTAATTTCGTTGCATCGCTTTGACATCGCTCCTTCCCTTTGTCTGGCCTACCGACCGTTCTCCCTCGGTCTTTTTCCAAAAGCTCATGGTCATGCATGCGATACGGCGGCGAGGATTTGCCTCATTCAGCTTGATCTGACCGGGCTCTGTCTGGTCTTTTCAATGCAAGCTTTCTTTCTGATCTGATCGGGTCCTGTGTTGCTTGCACGTGTTTTCAAATGAGGGGTGGAAGGGAGGGGGTAAACATAGGGGTGTGTACGCTACTTGACTGAGTGTGTGGATTTGTCTGTTGGAAGGAACAGGATGGACTTGAATGAATTGATCGAGTGGCCTGCTTGTATTTGTATGCATGGGAGACTTGGGTCGAAAGATGAAGGAGTTTGGAGGAAAGGAAGGCCTCTGAAATTTGTGCGTGTGTGTGTGTGTGTGTGTGAGTTTGTGTGTGTGTATGTGTGTGTGTGTGTGTGTGTGTGTGTGTGTGTGCCTGGATGTCCTTTTTCGTGCTGCGTTGCTGCAAATGATTTGACCGACAGGAATTCATCTTCGGCCGACCTGCCTTTTTTCTTTCCATTGCACGATTGATTCTTGTGCAAGTACGAAAAGAACGCGGGAAAGGAAGGAGGGAAAAGGGGGATATCTGGGTGTTTGAATGAAGGGAAGGAACTTCACGAACGGTCGTTCCTTCCTTGCTGCTGCTTTTTGAAAGATCTTTCCAATTCAACTGGATGACCGACGAAACAACTTTGAAGGAAAGAAGGCGGTGAGGAAAGAGGGGCACCCTCTAGACGGGAGTAAGACCGTCAGATGGGCAGAAGGACGGACGGTCAGACGCATCAATAGATGGATGGATGGAAGGATGGATAAATTCATGCATGAATGAATCTGCATGTGCATCAGGTGCACGGACAATTCCCCAACGCAAATGAACCAAAATGAAACCTGAGATGGGTTTTCCTTCTCTCTCTTCTCCTCTGCTTGCCTGTCTTCTTCTTTTCAGACAAACCAAACGACACATGCCTCATTAAACGAACGAATGGATCACTTCCTAGACTGATAGAAACGAGTTTGCTCTTTCTCGGTTTTCTCCTTTAAGAACAAAGAAAAGGAAACACGAGAGAAGAGAGAGAGCTCTCAGTCATACCGAGCAAGCAGACATTTGATTGCGCTTGTGGAGATGGATCTTTTTGGTCTGCTGCGCTTCGCAAAAGTGCTTGCGTGCCACTGCTTCGCACTCACCGTCAATACCGTTTCTCGGCTACTTGCCTTAACCCAAAAAGAACTGCGGTTTTGACAACTCACTGATCAGCGCGCTGTCTTGCTGAAATGAAAGGAAAGGAAGTGCAGGTCTCTGATCTCATCTCAAGCTCCTGTCTTCACTCCTTTTTCGTTGACTGCGACTGTAGCTGTCCTGTACACGACTTGACTTGGTTTGATTTGATTCGGAACTATTCGTTCCTTCAACCTGAGTGACTTTTGACTTGTTTGAAAACGGAAAGGGGGAAAGAAAGACAAAGTGGACTTGCTTCCCCCTATTTCCGGTCAAAAATGAGAAATGTACCTGAGGAAATCTTGGTCCATCCACAAGCACAGAGAGAGAGAGAGAGAGAGAGAGAGAGAGGAGCAATCAGACAAAGAGAAAAAAGAACCCTTAAGGGAAAAGAAAGAGGTCGATTCGCTGGTTTCTTTCCCGTCTCTCTGGCTCTCTCTGCCTGTGTCTGTAAGAAGCCCTAAGAAAGAAAGTGCGCTTGTTAATGACCTAAATTATTTAGATAAATGGATGCTGCTGCCTGCTTGTCAATGACCTATTTAGACGAATGGCCGGACACTCACTGTACACTGCTGCAAAGGGGTTGCTTTTGTTCCTTCCTTTCTTCCGGGGACAGGAAGGAATAAAAAGAGGGAGGTGGAGAGGGAGGCGTTGCCTCACCTTTCGTCTCTTTCCTCTTCGTTTTGTGATGTGAAGTGCACTCCTCGTCTCTTCCGCTTTGTCTTTCTGTGTCATCCAGTCGAAACCGAATACGGGACTGTCTTGAAGTGTCCCCAAAAGAAGTTGAGAAAAGACATACTCATACACAAACACTCTTGCTCATGTCTTTCTCTTCTTGTGACTCAACATCTTTCTCTGCTCCCTCTTCACCCGAACGAGATCTTGCGCTGGTACACGCGCACACCGGTGGGGGATAGGGGCCAGACACAGAAAGGCGGGAAAAGGCGTTGAGACATCAACCCTCTCTCCGTGTTTCTCGTCTCTCTCTCTGTCCCCAGTCGGTCGGAAGCACCTGACCTTCCTGATGACTTGCTTCATCTGCATTCCATCTTCTTCTGATCTCTCCTTGGTTGAACGGACCAGGGACGGGATCTTTTCTTCGCCTGTCTTTTCTCTTCTTGAATGCCACTGCCTGGTGAACTGTGTCCGCTGCAACGGTCGATCGTTTGACAAATGAGGAAAAAGGAAACAAATTCGTCCGAACGCTGTCAGACTGGCAGCTGGTCTGTTTCGAATGGAATCAAAGACTGCCTGAGGCAACAGGCCGTCCAGTCTGGAACAGGGTACGAGCAAATCCGATTCAAATCAGCAGGACCGAAGTTTTTTCTACTAATTTGCCCGCCTGCCTGCATACTTGCCTGTCCGCTCGAGGATGTCCGTCTGCATTCATGAGAGTGAGTGGACCGTTTGTGTGTGAGTGTGTGTGTGTGTGTCCGTTTCGCCTTCGACTGGGTAGGTTGGTTTTGGATGGAATGAGTTCCAAAGCACTTAGAGACAATTCTTCGAACTGCATGCTTTTGAAATTCATAGACACTTTGAAGACTCATGCAACTGCTTTCTTCTTTGCATTGCACTGTATTTGCCTCCTCCTTCCTTCCTGTTCTGCTTTGCTTTGCATCTGTCTGCTTCGTTGCCTGCAAGTGTCTCTTTCTGGTGCGTGGCCGCACGCTTCTGCTTCTTTGTGAGTGAAGGAAGTCCTGCATGAGGAAAGAAGCGGCGATTGGGAAGAAGAAGAGTAGAAAGAACTCGAACGAAGGAAGAAAGGAAGGAAGGAAGGAAGGAGCTGGACGTAGGCCGACTGGCCGAGCGATCGAGCTACATGTAATGTACTGCAGGAGAATCAGGGAGGGACAAAACAATTTAACGAAAGGAGGGGGGGGCCACTTTGATGTTTTATGGGATGCGTAGAAGGTGACTACATCGTGAGTGACTTGGTGGTGCATCGGGAAGACAAGGACGCGCCCCAATTCTCTTTGATTGAATTCACCCGATTCTTTTATCAAAGGAAATTCAGACGAAGAGAAGAAACATGAAGGAGAGGAGTTAGCAAAGCAGTCTTGGGTCCTTTCGAAAAAGAGAAGGTACCTCATTGTTCTTGTGGTTTTTGTTGTTGGTGAATTTTTCTGTTTGATCAATCGATCGATCGCTTTCTCTATCGATTGTGCCTACAGACAGAAAGAAATAAAGAAAGAGAAGACGTTGGAAATCTCAGGGGATGAAAAGGAAACGAATGGTCGGTCAGGGCTTCTCGACGTTTGTCGAAGTTCTTGTCTTATTTCCCCCCTGTTCCTCGTCTGCATGGATGGCTTTTGATTCACTCCTGAATTGTCTGTCTCCCTTTTCCCAGGAAAGCGCCGGCTGTCGGCCGTATGCTTCGTTGGGTGGTTGGTTCGTGCGGTCCGGTCCTGCAGCTTCGAAAATGCTTCGAAAGAACGCGGACTGTGGCGTCGGTCTTCTCCATCCCACTCTTGTGACAGTCTTTTTCCTTTTTTGCTCCGTCCCGTCCTTTCCTGCATCCCGTTCTTCACGAAGAGATCTTGGTGTCATGATGGCACTTCCTTTCTCTTCTGCCCCCCCACCTAGTGGGCTGATGGGGTGGGATTGATAGAGGGATCTGATCTCGCTACATTCTTGCTTGTCTACTCCTACGTCTCCCTCCATGGGTGTGGAGAGGCAAATGGAGGTGGCGGGGAAGGTGAGGGGGGTCGCTGCAGGGATCGAGCGCTGTCTGCCGTGTTTGGGAGCCGGCTGTGAGGAGGTATGACTTGGGGGTGGAGGGGGACCATGGGAGGGAGACGCAATCAAGCTGCACATGTGCCCTCACTCACTCACTCACTCACTCACTCCATCGATCGGTGAGTGCCTGGACTGATTGACGGCATTACCCCCCAGTCTGATACTCTTCTGGCAGGCAAGCGGTGCCCTAAAGCCTTCTGAGACAAGAAAAGCGGAAAAAGAGAAAGATGAGAAACAGCGGCAAGCAAAGGGAAGAAATTAAATTTAAGATGGGAAGTTCGAGGTAGGGAGAACAGGCAGCCTTGTCGACATGAGGACTCACCCTTTGTCTCTATCTCTCTTTGTGTGCGTTTGTGTGTGTGTGTGTGTGTGTGTGAGAGAGAGAGAGAGAGAGAGAGTCTCTCTCTCTGTGTGTGTGTGTGTGTGTGTGTGTGTGTTGCCCGTGTGTCTCCACGGAAGCCCAACAAGGTCATAATCCCCTGGTCATTGTTTCTGGTCTTCCTGTAGCATTCCGTTTGCCATTTGACGGGTGTGCGCGCATGTGTGTGAGTGCATGCGTGCTTGTCTCTGTGAAGGAAAGAATCCCATGTCACACTTTTTCCAACAGATTCTTTACGCACCCCGATGATCTTGTATGGGCACTATATACGCATACAGCCCCGTTGTATGTCAATTTAAGGGACCGGCCTCAAAGGAATGCCGGTGGTTTCCCACATGCATTGTCTTTTTGGTTTTGCTGGAATCGTTTCACTCACTTTTTGTGCTAAACAAGATCTAAACCAGAACCCAGAGAAAGACTTTCAAATACTTTCAAAAAGTCCGTGGTGGCGCCTAAAATTAATGAAAGGATGAAAATGCATGTATAATTATGTATATTTAATTGAATTGAACTGGGGCAGTATTATTTTAATATACATCTAGTTATACCAAGTTATATATATATATATATATATAGATTATATAGGGTTGGTAAATACCGTGGGCGATAAATGCTGTTATCGATACTAAACGTATAAACGGCACTGATCGACAATGACATTTATGTTTCAATACAGTGCCGACATTTTATAGTTTGCCTAGACCAACAGTGTCAATCTTTGACAAAAGTATACCGAAGTTGCCAAACTAGATGAACTGACCATCAAGAAGCCGCGACAATACCTGTTTGATTTCTTTAACGACTTTGGAGAGGAATACCATCATTATTATTCGGCGTCATATATATAAAAATCTACTTCAATTTGTTTACAGGAAAAATTTCCCGGAAAAAGCCTTCCATCCTGCTTCCTCAAAGAGAAGAGATCTCCAGTCTAGCTGTCCTTTCCCACTGCGCATACTACAAACGCCACATTCTTGTCCACATAGGGCAAGGTCTCCTTCGCCTCTGCAGGGTTTAGCTCATAGAAAGCTCTCACCAATTGAACCATACTGAGAAAGCACTTCTTCCAACAGCACGCATTTTACTCTCGGAGTCCCCGCAAGGAAAGGACACCTCGTGCTGAGCTTAAGGGACGTATCATAAGCTTTGCTGTTACAGATATCGCAATCTTAAAGTCTTGTTCGGTCTCAAAGTCTTCCTTGGTCAGCTTTCCCATGAGGAAATCACGTTTTCTCTTAAAGAGCACGGCAGGGTTCTCATACAGAGGCCCACTTTCAGCAGAACGCACGGCTCCTCCCATATACATTAGCGATCTTCTGATCACGACTTCGAATATCTCAGGGAGACTCTGTGATTGCCCCTATCCCGAGTCCTGTCGTTCAAGGTCACTTGCAACAATTACCTCGTTTGCTGTCCCTTCCCACCGCATGTACTATAAATATAACATTCCCATCCACCTGGGACAACGTTTTCGTTGCCTGTGTACGGGTCAGCCCATGAAAAATTCTTACCAATTGAACTATACCAGGGAAGCCTTTCTTCTAGGAGCACTCATTTCCCTCTTAGAATCCTCACAAAGAAAGAACACCCCGTCCTGAATCGGAGGGATGAATCATTTGTTTTGCTGTTGTGGTCGGTGCAACCTCAATTAAAGTCCTCCTCCGACTCAAAGTCCTGCTTCATCAGCTTTTCTATGAGAAAATCACGTTGTCTGTTGAAGAGCACGGCAGGGTGGTCATACAGAGGCCCACTTTTAGCAGAACGCACGGCTCCCCCAATGTACATTAGCGATCTACTGATCACAACCTCAACAGACAACTTCTCCTCCATGTAGTACCAGTCAATCAACTTTGGCCTCTTCGGGTTTTCTGATCGTCTGTGACACTCTCTCACACTCTGTTCCCTATCCTTCATCACCCTCTGGCTCTCAGTGTGTCTCTCCTGCATATGCATAAAAATTTAACACATGCCGTCATTTTTTTTTTTAGTCCTCGTTACTCTCCCCTCTGTTATTTTCTTGAATGCCCAGAAAATCGTACAAGAAGTCTTTCAATAGTGTTGGCGAACGACAAGAACTCCTTTTTTTCCTCCTTCTTTCCTTCCTTCCTTCCTTCCTTCTTTCTTTTCTTTCTTTGTGACAGTGTCTGTCTGTCTGTCTGTCTGTCTGTTTTTTTGCTTCCTTCCTTCTTTCCTTCCTTCCTTTTTTTTCTTCTTTCTCCTCTTAAAGTTTCTTTGCTTGCTTTCTGTTTATCTGCCTGCCTGTCACTTTCTTCTACTCTCTGAATTGTCCAGTTCTTCACTGATCTTTGTTTTTGCTTTGATTCCTGACAATCTACAGTTACACTGGTGCCACTCGCTTTGCTGACCTGCCAATGGAGGTGCATTGCTTCAAGGTCCTTCTGCAGTCTCTCTTCTCTGGCCTTTTGCACAGTCCAGGCAGGCTCGGCCTTCCGGTCTTTCCACTTCTTTCCCTTTTGGGCCTCTTCCCCCCTACTTCCGAAGATCGGTGTCCCATACTTGCTGAATCAAGGCGTCAAGACACAGGTCCATCCAAAGCTCCACGACGTCGGGGAATCCGCGCTCTTCGTCGTAAGTTGAGACCTTCAGAGTACTTTCAGGAGTCGACAACTGTTACAGGATGCCATTGATATCTATGGTTTGACAGGGGGAGGAAGGGTCGGCAGGACAGGGTGGGGAGGGAAAAATATGCGGACAGCCAGTCAGGGGGTTAAACTCAAGAGTCGTTGAGAGATACGTGATATCCACCTACCGACACTGCGTCCGCCTTTGTAACTCTGCGTCCACCAGCAGTATAATATGAAACATAAAACACACTTTGCCAGATGTCCCCCATTGCCCCAGTGCAGCCCCACATTGATCTGTGGAGGGCTTTCCCGGTCGTTGGGAGAGGATGAACGGGTAAACACAAAGTCAAAAGGGAAGAGCATACGCCGTCCCGGGGGGGGATGGAGATGGTATGTTTGCATATGAATGCACTGTAACTTGTGCAACGCGCAGCCCCCCCAGCGACCGTCTCAGGATTTCCCTTTCTGCAAACAAAACAGGCCCGCCCCACCATGAGCCCGGATTCGATTATCGCAACACCGAGAGGGTCGCAGTAGCACACTTCCATGTAGCGTGTCGCCAATCTCCAGATTCTGTCCAACAAGAATTAATTCTACTGCAGCCCCTTGACAACCACTCTCCCTACAGAGGGTGAGGATTAAAGAAGGAGGAGTATGGATCCCCTTCGCCTGCCTGCCAGACCCATACACTCCTGTATTGCCTGTCTATAAAAAACATGGGCCAGACGCGGATGTCTGTAGGGGAATCTGATGAGCAGCATCTCTTCGGGAGGGGGCAGAAAAGACTTCAAACCCGCGTGCTTTTTTTATATCCTTGATAAACTGCCTGGCATGAAAAGGGGTCTTCCGGTTGGACTTTGTGTCAGGCATGAAGTTTGTGCATGATTCGCAACGGTGTGAAGACAACCAGTTTTTCACTTCTTGCTCCTCCTTTGATCTGTTGAAGTGCAAGACGAATGTTCTTGTAGACGATGAGACTGCACATTCAGTCATCTGAATCAACTTTCCACGTACTCGGTGCCCAGTCTTCCTGGTGGACGGGCCCACGGCTCTCTTCCACGATCGGTAGAGATGGCATACTTACTACTTGCCCACCCATCCATCTGCCTTTCTCTGTTCATAAACTGTAACAGTTCCTTGCTCTTTCTGTCTCTGTTACTCTCATCTTCATTGACTGTCACTCTCTACATCTTCTTTCTTTGTTGTGATTGAGTGAAAGAGATGGATTTCAGTTACCCAATCCGTCAACAGCCATAACATCCCGAAGACGGGAGGCGTATGAAGCTTAACAGTCTACAAGAAGTGTAAATTACCAAACGACGTATCTGTTTGAACCAGGATTCGGCTCAACGCCCTCCTCAATCAGATTACGCACCCACCCACCTCTTTCCGCTCCTCCCACCGTCTTCTTCTCCAAACTCCATGCTTGAACACACTTTTTGAGATACACTCCTCTACTGGCAGCCCCCACCACGGTGACACTCATGCAATCCTTCTCCTGCACACCCTAACCCAGTACTTAGTCTACCCATCGGTCTCCTCCTCTCCTTTCTTATTTCCCTTTTACTACACTCGTACACTGTTGGTCCCTTCGTCCTCTCTTCCATCCCCCCGTATCCTCTCTCCTCTCTAAGGACTGTGCTTGCCCTCTTTTGGGACATAGCTAGCTGAGAGAGGATGAGGATGAGGATGAGGCAGAGGATCATGGCTCTGAACAACTGTCACAGACATGCACACCTGACCCACCCTCCACCCTAGTCCTAAATCCCCGGCCCCAAAAAATAGAATAAAAAAAAAAGAGGAGTAGGCCCCATAGCACACAGCTTTCTGGGTGTTTTCCGCCTTCCATCTGCCACAGGAGCAAGAGTAGGGCGGAAACGGAGACGATATAATATGTTTTGTTGGGGGGTGCTGACAAATCGGGTATATAGAAGCTCGGAACGTCTCAGTGCCGACAAAGGACCTCCTAGAGCGCCCCCAATTATCCGGAGGGGAGACAGTGAAAGGACTCAGTTCAATCTCACCATAATCGATGGATATAGCAAGAACAGCCGTAACGGATGTGGGTGAGGGAGCAGACTACCCTCTGTTGAAGGGAAGAAGAGAGTTGGATCAAGGAGGTATCTGCTGTTGTCTTCCTTTTTTTCTCAGGGGCACATACAGGGTTGGGGATCTATTATTAGAAAGCATAGGTCTGATTTAGAGCTTCTTTTGTCTGCTTTTTCTCAACGTCCCAGAGGAGATTGTGGTGCCATCGATTCTCTCCCCTTCCCTCCGAGACTCCAAGCTCAATAGGACCACAGGAGAAACCAGAGTAGCTGAACAAGAGAGACGCGGGAAGATCTGAATGCTTGGTTTCATCCTCCCCGCCCTCCTCTGCATTTTCTCCACACTTCATATGAGTCACTTCGTTAATTCTCATTCTCTACCTAGGCATCCTCAAAAAAGCCTTCTGGCCTACAGACTTCTACTCTCCTACATCTACAGAAGATCTAACTCCCAATTCTAGAAGGACTAGCAGGTGGGACGTTGAACTTGATTTAGTGGGGAGCGTGGGGGGCCCCGGATGTATGATAGAGCTGCAGGTTCTCTGCCGGGGTCGGTGGTGGGTCCTCTGGCAGCTGGTCCCGTACCACCTGGTCGGGGGAAGGTGGAGCGGGGTAGACTGGGACGGGAGCTAGGACGGGAGTCTTCGGAAAGGCGAGGTCCGAGTCCGTCCGACTCGGCATCATTGTAGGAGTACGCTGTGGGGGGTGGGTTGAATATTTTTGTCCATTGGTCTTTTGGGTTGGTGGTCAGAGAGAGGAGGGGCTCTGCAGCTGCAGTGCGTCTATTGGGAAGGGGAATGGACTCCCTGAGGCCGGGCCCCTCCAACTGTCCATGAGTGTGTCCTGGGGGTTTATAGTGCAGACAAAGCTGCTTCATGAACTCTTTCCTGTACGCCTCTGGAATCACGGGACCTTATTGCGGTGAGGGGAGGGCATACACAGGTATTCAAAAACTGACAGAGGATAGACCTCAACGAATATTTAGCCTGCTGAACAGGGAGAGTATCACTGTGACAACATATGGGCAGAAGGGGTTGGTAGGGAAAAGAGAAAACGGAACATAAGGGCAGAGAATCAAACTCTGTCCAGTCTTTCAAAAATGAACGCCTGTTCGTCCCCAAAAAATAAAGAGAGAGAAAGGTATCCGAAGAAAAGAACAAATTGAAGTTAACTTCCATCCATCCTCTCACTCACCAGCTTTGATACCCTGTGTGAAGAGCTTCAGCTGCACCTAAAGAGGAGAGGAAAGAATACGAGAGAGTAATACGAGAGGGAGGGGGGAAAATTAGAGGAAAGAAGGAAAAATGCATCAAGGGGCATGTCAAGACAGCGCGATCACAACCGAAAGGTCTGCAAAGGGGCACATCTCGAGAAAAAATAAAGAAAGCCTTACAAAAAAGGACAAAACTTCTTTTCATCCTGGTTGTCCATCGTTCCCTTTCAACTCACCAACTTCCATTGTGCAGGGTTATAAATGCGCGCTAAGATGCTTGTATATTTTAGTGTAGAAGGGGGCCAAATGGAGATCAGGGTCAGAAAAAAAAATGAAACAAAACAGACTGACGAGTTCCAGCAGGTCCTCTCCCCTTACGAAGTCGGAGACTAAAAAGTGGAAGTTCCCATCATAGAAAACCTCCCTGGGGGTATTCAGGTACTCATATACAGAGGTCGTCAAGTTTGTAAAGAAGGCTTCAGCCCGAGGAGTCTCTGGAAAGTCTGCGCACATACAGACAGGGAGAGAGAAGTTCAGAGCGGCCACTCAGCCAGCACGCCCATGCAACACGCCAGTCGGTTGGAAAGGCAAGGACCAGAACAGTAAGAAAGGCTTTAAAGGAAACAAAAAGGACCAGAAGCAAGGAATGCCACTGATAGACTTCTACAGGTAAGATGGCAGGGGATTTTTTCGGGAAGGGGAATGTGAGCAGACCGGAGGACAGCGTCTTCGATTGGAAAGAGAAGAAATAAAAACTGGGGCTGCTCCATTGCCAGTACTAGACGACTGACCAGTCTTGCTTTCCTTCAAGACAATCCCCGACTGCATTCAAAGGGGGGAAGACAGAAGTACGGTCACAGATACTGCGAAAGAGTGGTGAAAAGAGAGCCGGTGTGACCGCTAGGAGAGGTTGCCTAGGAGGTTGCCTTTTTTATGCTTCTGGTTGTTCATCTCATTCGGTTTGGTGCGCCCAGCATCACAACTGCGGAAAAGGACTCACGAACAGTAAGATAAGCCAAACTTTCAAAATCGTTTGATGGCCACGAGGGCAGCAGTGGTGGGAACAACCCCTTAGGCAACCCCTCTAAAGACACAGCCGTAGAGGCAATGCTACAGGCAGAAAGACGGGAGCCCGACACAACGGAAAGAGGTACCCAATTGTCGTTATCCAGGGATTAGAGAAGCTTCCTGAGTCATGCTTGCTTACCTAAATTTCATTGATAAGCTTGTACTCTTCTAAGGTTGCCAGTCAGAACGGGTGGAATTTTTGCAAACAACACAGTTGAGGGAGGCATATATTAATATATGGAGGCATCGTTTTGTGATGAAGTTGAGCAGATCTCTTTACAGTAACTTCAGTCGCTCAAAGTTCGCTTAAGCGGGCCCACTTACCTATTAAGGGCATGATCGATTGTGATTCCTCTCGTTCTGTAGATCTTTCTAGGCTCTGTTAGCAGCACCGCGATACAGAAAGAGCCACAACTACCAGACCACAAATAACAATCAAGACCGATGAGGTTGACATAAAAGCGGTCGAAACAAAAAAGTTCGATTGCTACTCAGTTCAACGGATGTTCACTGCTTTGACTGCCCCCCTCCCTAATGCTAGTCTGTAGAATATCGACACACCTTGGATGACGTCGCGAGAGGCCCGACAGAGCCAGTCACTAGCTTAGAAAATAGACAAATATGTACACGAGGAATGAACTTCAGTCGGATACAAGTTGATTGTTGGAGATCTTCAAAAAGTGAGATTATTGCCCCAAGTAGTTTGATAGAAGGGGCGACAGCGCCTAATCGACTGGCCACTTTGGCTAGCACTTTGGACATTGAATGCTGTCATCTTGGAAGGGCTTTGGGAACTGTTATTCAAAATGTCGTGTATTGTGGGTTCGTGCACTTTTAACGTAATTCTGCAGTTCAGGGCGATTCGTGCACTTTCCCCCCATGGTACTTAAAAAAGTAATTAAAATGGTGTATGAGTTTTTGACGCAATTCTGCAGTTTAGCTATATATGGCCGCTCTGCGAGGGGGCCGGGGAGGCATGCACTATAGCTTAATTACCCCGCCGCGGCCGCGCGGCGGCCGCGCGGCGGCCGCGCTCGCGTCCGGGGAGACGGCCGCGGGGGGGGAGCTGCAATGCATGAGCTGCATGGGGGCGGGCCCGACCGCGATGCGTGCGTCATTTGCGGCTAGCTGGCTGTGTCCATCTTGGTCCCAGAATCTGTAAGGTCTTTCTCCGACCACCTTTGCCACGTCAGCAAGTCAAGGTCATGGTCCGCTCATTGGAGAATGCACACAGCACTCACTGCCTGTGCAAGCGCAGACGCACAAAGATGCCCTCCAAGGAGAGGTAGTTGGTGGCCCCAAAGCTCTGGAGGAAGCAGAGGGTAGCGACGGACTGACAAAATGAATCCAGAAACCTCTCAGGTCATCGCAGCTCCACTGCTGAAGGCGCTTTGTGACCGTCAGTATGAGAAGCGGAAAAATGCGGCGGCTGAAATAGAGACGCAGTTCAAGAACATGTTGAAGCAGGACAACGCTGTGGAGAAGATTCGAAAGCTCCTCAAGGACTTTGACAGAGAATTGATCAGCAGCTCGACTTCCACCATGAAGAAAGCTGGACTCATCGCCCTGGCCTCTGCAGCCATCGGACTGGAAGTGCGTCTTCTCATTATTTCTTGTGCTGTCGTCTCTTCTTGTATGTGCCTGCATCTTGCCGTCTCCTCTACCGGATATCCTTGTTACACCTCCTAACTTCCCTTTCCTTTCCTCTCCTTTGCACCTTTTACGATATTTATCCTCATTCTCACTGAACCCCCCCTTTCCCATGCAGGGACACGCAGAAAAGTTCATCGATCTGATTGCCCCCCCCATCATCAACTGCTTCCAAGACCCGGAGGGGAGGGTGAGGTACTACGCCTGCGAGGTGAGTGCGCAGAAGGGGCAGGCGGAGGGGTTGGGGTGTGGGGGGATGAAGGGGAGGAGGAAAGAGGGGTAATACCTTGTCCTTTGTGGGAAATCTCGGCACTAAGCAAAGAAGGAGGAAGGAGAGGGGAGGCCCAGGGACGCCATAAGCAAGAAGACGCATTGGGGGAGACAGGCCGGAAGATCGGGGCGGAGGTTGACCAATTGGGTCTGCATGTGTGTGTCTATGTCTGTGTGTGTGCTCAGGGAAAGAATAGGGCGAGAGTCTGAGGTTTCTCTGCCGGCATGGCTGGGTGTGTGCTTTAAAGGAATAGCTCTGTCTGTGTGCGTACAAGTATCTTTCCGTCTACATCTCTGCGTGAGTATGTGTGCGTGCAGTCGATGTACAACGTCGCGAAGGTCACAAGGCGGCACTGCTTGCAACACTTCAACAAAATATTCGACGGTCTTTGCAAAGTCAGTCACGCAGGCAGGCAGGTTTTGCTTTCGCTCCCCTTTTTCTTTTTCGGTGGTATTGAGGGGCAAAAGGGAGCAAGCAGCACGGCGAGGGGGAAGCAGTGTCTCGTTCCTTGCTCGACTTCGAGAATGCAGCATGGACCTGAAGAGGAAGCGGGTGCTCGAAAAGTCGGGGGGGGCATGCGCTCCATCCTGTATCTCTACTGAGAATTTGCTCGGAATCCTCTGGTATGTGTCTTTCTCGTTCATAACATCCTGCATAAATGCAAGGGGGGCATGGGTATGAAGCAGACAAAACGCACCCAGAGGCACTGAGCCAAATCACGTGGAATGGACGGGGGCGTAAACGTTCCTCTGTGTGTGTGTGTGTGTGTGCGTGCGTGCGTGTGTGTGTGTGTGAGAGAGAGAGAGAGAGAGCGCGCGCGCTTTTCATTGCTGTCAACATGACTTGAAGAGCGGGGTTAAACTTGCAAGAGCGTGGGTGAGTGAGTGGGTGAGTGAGTGAGTGAGTGAGTGAGTGAGGTAGTGCAGCTGTTTGCCGACATGGACATGGAGGTGAAGAACGGCGCCCAGTACCTGGACCGTCTGTTGAAGGACGTGGTGGCAGAGGGGAGGCAATTTGACATCGCATCCTTCCTCCCTCTCCTCAAGGAAAGAGTAGGAAACCTGAATCCGTTCATTCGGCAACTGGTGGTCAGTCGGCCTCGGAGTATCGAAAGGTGTGTTTACCTATGCAGCCATGGAGAAAGAAGGCCATGTGAGAGTGTTGTCAGCGAGTCTGTACGTGAACGTAGACATTCAGAAAACCAAGGGAAAAGGGGGGAAGGAGAAAAAGACATTATTGACGGCCAAAGGAAGGCTTCCTGCTTACGACTGAACGCGTTGCGCAGTCCTCCCCTTCCTTCCCACCCTCTCTCACACCCCTCTTCTGGACAGAAGTATGACTGCAGTGGTAGGTTTCTTTTTTGAAGGAATGAAGACAGAAAATTCGTGAAGATACAGTCGTCTTCTCCCGTGACTTTCTTCTGCTCACATTGCCCTCCATTCCTTCCTTCAGATTTCGTGGATCGTCCTCCTTGACTCCATCCCAGACGTTGGCCTCCTCGGTCACTTGCCGGCCTTCCTGGACGGCCTCTTCCAGATGCTCAGAGACAGCAACAGAGACATCAGACACGCAGCAGACAGCTGCCTGGCTGAGTTCCTCACCCAAATTCGAGAGGAGAGAGGAGGCGGTGAGTCTGATGATTGGCTGGCCTTTCTTCCGTGGATCTCTTGATGTGACACTTTCGTTCGTTGTGTCCTCTTGTTCTCTGTCTCTCTGTCCGGCAGTTTTTCTCCAAAGCCTGTCGTGACTGCCGAGCCTTCCCTCATTCTCCGTCAGCCTTTCGTTTTCCTTCGTGAATCACGTCTCTCTGTTCTATTTTTCCACATAATTGTTTTTCTGTGCAAGCAGATGCCGGGCCTGTGATCAAGGCAGTGACCCCCATCTTGGTCTCTCTCGTTGCCAACTGCGGGGCAGAGGACACCTTCCTGAAGCTCACCTCCCTTGTCTGGCTGAACTCTTTCGTCGAGAGGGCGCACACAATGGCATCAGCGGCTGTTCCTGAGGGGGGAGAGCCTGCAGGGAGCGATGAGGAAGTCAGTCTGTTAGACTGTTTTCCTGCATGGAAATTTGTGTGCCTTTGGCGGACGCCCTCCAGTGTTGCTCTCTCAGGGGCTTCAATAATGTTTGAGCTCAAAACAGAAGGGTGGGGTGTGTTTTCTTCTGGAGGGAACAGATTGTATGGCTCTCCTGCCTCTTCATGGTCTCTTTTTCTCTGCTCCGTCCCCTTCCCTCCCTCCCCGTGTGTGTGTGTGTGTGTGTGTGTGTGTGTGTGTGTGTGTGCAGGACCTCTATCCCCTGTTTCTGGACGGAATCCTCCAGTGTGTGGACGATGGAGAGGAGGAGATCGACAGGATCGCCCTGGTGACTCATCACAGACTCATGGAGAGAGTGGCGGTGGGTTTGTGAGTGGAGAAGTGGATGGGGGGTGGCGGGAGAGAGGGCAAATTAAAGGAAAGAAAAGCATGAAGAGAGAACGGGTCAGAATGAGGGGGGTAGAAAAGGCTTCCTTAATGGTTCCTTAAAGTTTGAAGAGCCCCGTCAATTCTGACGGAGGGAAACTAGAGGCACATTTTCGTTTTCTTTCTGTGTTTGTTTCTTTCCTTTTACGTCTCCTGTACCTGTGTGCAATCAGTTCTCTGCCTTCTTCTCTTCCTGAGAGTGGCTGGTCTGCTTCTTTCCTTCCAGTTTGTCAAAGTACCGTACTGTTTTGTCTCCTCTCTCTGCAGGCAGACGACGGTGATTCTCCACAGAAACAGGCGAACTTCACGGGATTGGTCGGATGGGGAGGGAGAGAGTTGCGGCATGCATTTACGGAACTGTTTTTTTGTATTGGACGGCCCTTTTTAAAGAGTCGATGTGGATTCCTTCGTCTTTTTCTCTGCTACTGTCTCCGGTAGACTTCAGCCCTTCTCATGGCATGACGAAGAGACCTGCGTGTGCTGCCCTCCAGACATCTTCCTCCACTGCATCGTATCTCCACAGAGAGTTCCTCTCGTTGACCCTCTCAGCTGCGCCAGTCTCTCTCTCGAGTTCTCTTTTCTTCTTCATGTTTTGCTGTTCCGTGCCTTCAAGCCATCAACAAAAAGAGCCGGCCCCTATCTGCATGTGCAGGTTCGTATTCTGCAAAGACGGCTGATGCAGCCGGGTACCTCTCGAAAGGTCGCCTGCCTTGCCTGGTTGACCCTGTTGATACAGAAACAACCGGGGCTGATGGGGCAGATGTCGGGGGACCTCCTGGGGCCTGTGTTCTCGACTTTAAAGCAGTCGGACCAGGAGGTTGTGGTGGCGGCGCTGCAGGTGGGGGATGAAGGTAGAGGGATAGTCTGCGCGGGGGAGTGAGGTGGGAATGGGGCGTCAAGTTGACCTGCATGAATTAAGCTGTGGACATGAAAGGAGTAGAGGGGACACGAGGATCTGTTTTGTGTGATGGACAGAGACGCAGGTGTCACTCCTGCTTGACTCAACTGTCTTGGCTCTTCACCCTTCGTTTGTGCTTTCAGGTGATTGCTCAGCTAGCAGCCGTTGGAGACATCTTTGAAGCGGCAGCGAGTAGATTGATTCGTCTCTTTGCGGAGGATAGGAGAATGCTGGTGGGTTGGGTGGGTGGGGGGGCGGCTGTGTTTATTTGTCTGTCCGTCCGATCGATGTCTTGATCCGTTTCACCCTTATTTTGGCTAGTTTGGCTGGTTGACTGTCTGAGGCGACGCTGAGGTTCTTTGGCGACGGTGTCAGAAGACAAGTGATTGTTCGGTCGGCATGAATTCAGGTCATCTGATGTGATGTCGGGTGGCTCTCATTCTTTCGGACTCTCAAATTGTCTTTCTGATTCGCACTTTTTTGTCTTTCTTCGGTCCTGTTCCGTCCACGGTCACGCACACCACCGCCCTCTCTCTCTCTCTCTCTCTCTCTCTCTCTCACACACACACACACACACACACGCACGCAGTCGACCCCTTGCATATTTGGGTGCGTGCGTGCGTGTGTGCAGGAAAGCAGGGGTCGTCTGATATTTCGGCAATTGTGTGTTCATGTGGACGTGAAGCGGCTCTTCCTGACGACAGGTGGGTGGGTG
>JAHBMJ010000999.1:0-7500 GCA_018398765.1 Chromera velia | reverse complement strand
TTGGAGTACCGCTGAGCAAGAGACGATTCCAGTTCTCACTTTTGACATTGGCTTCTTCTCGCCTTTACTCGTTTCATCGCAAAGGCATTGTAAATTTCTTCCTCCTGTGTGATGCCCTCGACGGGTTCCTCGAAAATCTCCACTTGCCCTGAGGCTTTTGACCACACAGAACGAAGGAATCGACACGCCGCACTACTTTGCCTGGTCGTTGCTGTGGTGGTACCGTTGGTCAACTGTAGAAAAGCGTAGTCGGCTTCAACCAGTGGAACGGAGTCCTCGTCTAAACCGAACGGTGCACGTGCTTGACCGTGTCCGTCCATGCCCCAAAGTTCCTGAAGTGGGACGTAAGACACGAGGCAAGTATCAACGCTTCCATGGAATGTGATATTCATTCTCAAAAGAAAGGGGCCGGGAGTCAATGAAGTTTTCTGAAGGGGACGGCACATGCAGACTGCGTGGTGATGACCTCAAGCGCCACAGAACCAAACATGCATGGTAATGAAAGATCCAAACTTCTGAGGAGACTTACTTGCAAAACCCTGACCAACGACTCCTCTTCAATAAGGTCAAACTCTCCACTACCTGCACAAAGAAAGGAGTGAAACAGGCCGCAAAGTTGAAAGTCGCAAGGAAAATCTGTGAAAGCTTCAACGTTGCCATGATCGCACCAACATCTGTGAGAAGCGCTTCCACGAGCATTTTGCTAGAGCCAAGAAGCTGGCAAAAATTCCGGTTTGCTCGTCATTGATCACAACACGTTTTCTTATGCTCAAAGGCAGCGAGGTGAAGTCATTCATTACCCCCGTTGAATGCCAAAGTCCACCAAACGAAGGCTCAAGTGAAGGAGGAGCAGTCGAGAAGGCCTCCATTCACTCACAAGTGAGATAAAGCATTCACAAGAAGACTTTTACGCACACAGAAAGCAAGTGAGAGACAGACAGGACGAGCCACACAAAAAGATGCACACCAGCACACTCGCAGACATACAAAGAAGAGAAGGGCGGGTTTCCGCAGAGAACCAACTGTTCTATTCTTGACGGCTCTTCAACAGACAGTACTTCAGCAGTCTCTATCGTTCATTTTCAAAGCTCTTTCAACCCCCAAAATATCGGTGCAGAAAACACATGCACGCTCAAAATGACATTGGCAGACAGGCTGGCGACTTGTACGTGCGTCCTTTTTGGCATTCTTGCTTTGTGTTTCTCGGTGACGTGAACGGTTTGGGACCCGTTTTCCTCAATCCAAATGTTCAAAGTGTTGCTTTCTGTGCTTCAATTTTCTTACCAGGATTTGTGGACGTCAGCATCTCCAGGGCTTCCACGGTTTTTTTCCGAATTTCTGCGTTCTCTTGTTTCTTCAGCTGGAAGAAATCATTTTTGACGGCTGCTCCATAGTCGTCTGCGGATTTGAATATACAGCGAAGGCCGAAGAAGAGAATCCTGATGACGGTGACAACTGCACACAGGCATAAAAAGGGGTCCTAAGACGCTTTGGCTCATTTTACAAACACGAAATCGCAAATGGCCTTCCTTTTCATACATGCCTCCAGCGGGCCCAGCCCACAAAAAAACCCTCGCACCCCCCCCCTCCCCTCTGTGTGTGAGTGTGCAGGTGTGTGTGTGTGTGTGTGTGTATGTGTGTGTGTGTGTGTATGTGTGTGTATGTGTATGTGCATGTGTGTGCGTCTGTGTGTGTGTGTGTGTGTGTG
Organism: Chromera velia; assembly: GCA_018398765.1. Lineage (NCBI taxonomy): Eukaryota > Chromeraceae > Chromera > Chromera velia. The sequence goes on along the minus strand of JAHBMJ010000999.1, from coordinate 5,792 downwards.
TGTGTGTGTATGTGGAACTGAGAGAAAAAGAGACAGAGAGACAGAGAGAAAAAGAGAGAAAGAAATAAATCAATAGAAAGAAGCAGGGAAGCAGACAAAAAAGAGAAAGACACACAGACGGCAAAGAAACACACTGGTAGACAAAAAAGCAGAAATGCAGGCAGACAGCGAGACAGCGAGATGCTCTTTCAGACAGACCATCCGACTTTTTCATAATTTCATTTTCCATGTATGTTTTTTTCCCATGATACTTGTGCACATACACGAACAACAAAGGGAAAATAGAAAGCACAAAAGAAATCCAAAGATTCGAAACAGCGCCGATACAACGAGGCAGGCCGCTTGGAACGTGAGCAGTGAGCCGCTCCTTGCCTACATACCGCTCCAGGATACATCACTTGACCACTGAAGTTGTACGCTCCGTACTATTGCCTTTTCAGGATAAAGTAAACAGACGAATATCCAAAGAGACGGTTGGAATACAGACAGGCACACAGAGAGGTACACATCACAGAGGGGGACAGATCAACAAGCTTACAACTCCTTTCATATTTCTGAAAAGAGGCACGAGCTTTCCGTCTCTTCACTTTCCCTGCCCTTCTTCTCTTCCCTCGCTCTCCCTTGTGTTCCCTGCTCTCTCCCTTCTGGTATCGGTCAATCAAACAATCATGAGACAAAAACGACAGACAGAGTAACAGAGGAAGAGGCGCGCGGACGGACGGTGAGGTAGGAAAAGGACAAGACAGGGAAGTACACACGCAGACGTACACACTTTCAGTCAGAGTAGAAGAGTGATAAAATGATGCACACGACATGCAGAAAGAATGTGAAAGGGCCAGACAACAAAATAATAGAGGGAAAACAGAGATGAACAAAGGTCTAGGAAGTTGGGCCAGACAGAGAGGTGTTGCAAACTCTAGAAGAAAGAATGCAAATCATTCCACAACTACATGGATCGTATACCCAAATTCTGCGACTGACGGCCTCCAGTAAGACCACTCGCAACAGCAGTTCCAAGTGTCTGCATGTCTCGAAAGCGGAAGAAGAACCACATACAACGCATCGCAAGAAGAAACACGGAACAGAAATTGGCTGCAGACTTTGGCAATATTAAAGAGACGTGTGAGACGTCTCGTTTTCAGGCACGCTTTCCGCATCTTCCAGACCGGGTCAGACCCCCGTGCAAGTATGCGCAGTACAGAGATGAGATCACGCTACCTCCTGAGTCGGCCACTGATTCATGCATTCACACATACGCCCACATGTCTTTTACAACGTGACTGTGTACTTTTCCTGTTGACGTAACCATCCAGTCCTAAGTTATGGACTATAAGCTGCACGTGGTCGGGTACAAGGCAGAACGAAGGTCCCGCATCCTTCACACGGACTCACCACCACTGCTGTGCGCTTGAAGGGTTCACTGTCAAACGCTTCGTCACTTTTGAACTGCAAGTGATCCCATGCTGCGTCGGCCTGCAGAATGACAATACGTTGATGTTGTGAGCTTCTCTGCGCTGGAACTGCATTCATGTCCTTCGTTGTGGTAATCATCCGCCCCAGCCCCAGCCCACCATCGTACAGCTGATCCAGCAAGCCACCATAATGCTCTTGTGAGCCGCATCGATTGTCATTCGAGGCTCGGTCACAAAGTCACGTGCCGCTATCTTTTTTCGTCGTACTGAGGATACACCATTGTGCCAAACAGCCTTGCTTTCACACCGAAGTTGTTCATGCGAAGAGACTCACCGCGTTCCCAAGGAAGGTGAGCAAGACCTCGATGAGGAAGGGGACTGTGAAGAGAGCGAGGCCGAGAGCAGTAGCTGAAAGAGATCCGGCAGCCACCCAGGGAGCCGTCAAGATAAGTGCAGTTGCCCCACCTGCTAAGGCTGCCAGTGAGGCTCCAGCAACAACAATTCTGACCTGCGAGTAAAGGCAGTCCAGAAGGAATAGAGCATCCAAGAACTAGTATTTGGAGGAACAGAGAAAGCGAGGGTCGACACACACACACGCACACACACACACACACACACACACACACAAACTCTCTCTCTCTCTCTCTCACACACACACACACACAGAGAGAGAGAGAGAGAGAGAGAGAAAGAGAGAGAGAGAGAGAGAGAAACGGACAGACGGACACACAGACAGATAGACAGACAGACAGACAGACAGACAGGCACACACACACACACACACACACACTCTCTCTCTCTCTCTCTCTCTCTCTCACACACACACACACACACACACACACACAAACTCACACAAACTCTCTCTCTCTCTCTCTCTCTCTCTCTCACACACACACACACACACACACACACACACACACTCACACACACACACACACACACACACACACGCACACACGCACATACGTACGTACGCACGCACACGCACGCACGCACATGTACACCCCAGAACGAGAAAAGGAGAGGAGCGGAGGAAGAGGTGATTGCCGTTTTTTGCGACAGATACGAAAGGGGTTCTCTGAGAGATGCAAATCCAATCGAGTTCGGTTCTGACGAAGAGAACAGCTGAGAGCTTTTTTCTAGACACCGCATGTCAGACTTACTGCATTGAAGGGCTTGCTGCGATCTTTTCTTGATTCGACAAAATTCCCGCCGATGCACCATCCCATGAATTTGAGCAGTGTCAAAGTCTCCGCATGAAAAAAGGGACACAAAGGGAAAAAACCATTTTCTCGAAGGAGGAGCAGTCCAGTCTTTGTGGAGGCACCTAGTTGACTAAGTTGAAATTCTGAGTAGAAGAGAAGAGACGGTCAGCGTACCCAAAGGCGACCGACGAAAATTGGACACTTTTCGTCATTGGACCACTTTCAAAAGAATGTAATCTCTTCGCATTCTTACTCATTGTGAGGGTCCCCCCTGTTCATGCAGACCAACGTTGTAAAGCTTCCACCAAGATCGTGAAGGCATTGGTTGGCTTCTCGTTGTCCGCCGTCTTGCAAGTACTCAGGTTCTGGTGCCCCCAGACCTGGAAACTTGCACTTATCCAAGAAGAGCTGCCGACATGCCCTCTGGATCTTCGGTTTCGACCTGCACGGCGAGATCTATACAGCGTGAGCTTATTGTTCCACTCATGTAGGTATGCAGAAAGAAAAGCTCGGCACACACCCCCTTCAAAAAGGGAAGAGATCTGGTGGTCCACCTCTGCAAGCCCCTTACACAGGAAGGGTGAATCAGCATCGCTTGAGACTCCGGTGACGCCCTGACCAGCAAGATTCTTTTTGATTTTGCTTCTTTTTTCGTGGTATTTGGTGCGTTCTGAGGCTCCCTGAGAGAAAGGACACTCAATTGTATTCATGCGAAAGAAGGGCAATTGAGTATTCATGCGAAAGAAGGGCATACGAATACAAACAAGCGCTCCTTTCCGTGTTTCCCACAAAGCTACTGACGTGTCACGTTTGAAGAAAAGTTTGCCAAAAAGTGGGATTTTGTCGCTGTCACTGCGCTCTTCAATCTTCAAGCTGTCCATCTTGTAGCACTCTGAGATACCCTCTGCCCACAGCATCATCGACGTCCTGGAGTTCAGGACGCACCCGTGCTTTTCATTTACTTTTAGCGCTGTCACAGTGCTGTCATACGAATCGATCCTGCAGGCAGCGCGGATCCAGTCATCGCAGCGGGCATCTTGTCCGATATTGAAACCCCGTTGGCAATCATCAAAAAAGTCCCTTTCAGCGCTGAACAGTTCAGCCATGCTGTTGTAGCAGTCGGAACTTCCACCCGGGCAATATGCAGTGTACGATTTGCAGTAGGCTTCATCGTTCCAAGTAGCGGCACAAGTCTTGAGTGCACCGTCGAGTGTGCTTCGTCGGAGGGCGGTGAGCTGTTTTCCCTTTGCAACGACTGCTGCAAAGAAGGAGGTGGAATTTGAAATTTGAGTCGACCCACAAGTTCATGCAAATCGGTAGAGTCTCTGACATAGAAATGAATGCATGCATACCTAGAAAGGCGCATGAGTGTCCAGCAGACGAGGACGGGCCGGTTGGGACAAATGTACGTGATCGTACCATGGTCATGTATCAGGTTCGTGCAGGGAGCAGAAGCTGCCACGGGGTCAGTTTGCCTGGATTGTCATGTACTCATCCACTCACTCGCTCAAGAACTCATGCATGTAGAAATTAGTTCCTGGCTTCTTTCGCTCACTTCACCATTTCCTCATTCCAACATTCACCTATTCGAAGTCCCATTCTTCGCTTGCTCTCCATGCACAATCTGATCTGTTCATCGATTCACTGATGCACATGTCCACATGAGAAGAAGAGTGGTTCTCTGCATACTCCGACTCACTTGTGCTCACCACCACCAGGATCATCCGCAGGGAACTCTGTGCGTTGAAGATCATTGAGACAGTTCGGTAGACAGAACGCGCACTGGGGAAGAAGTAAAGGGATGAAGGAACCGAGAACGTTGTGCTCCCTCAATTGAGCGTTGAGTCTGTGTATGCGGAGGCAGCCAGAATTAAGTGGTCAGTCTGGAATGTGCTGACTGCCAGGGTGCACGGATCCTCGGCATTGAAGTGGACTTCGCGAATGTCTTTTGGCCTTCCTCGACCGCTTCTTCTTTTACTGCTGACTGCATGGCCTGGACCTGAACCAAACGACCGAGCTTGGTGGATTGAATGCAGGTTGATTTGAAGGCTGCCATGGGCGTGTTTGTACATATATATATATATATATACTTTCTTCTTCTTTTTCTGGATTCTTGTTGTGTATCGGTGTGCATGGAGCCGGTTGGGGACGTGCGTGCGTGTATACACGAGAGTAGGCGCGCACTGCGCTCCGAAAGTGCTTGTTGGGGGGGATTTTTGTCACATGTTGTGTCCTCTATACGCCGATGGGACTCTCATCAGTACGCATGCGGTGCGCAGGCGGCCCAGCGGCCTGATCAAGACCTAACAAAAAAATTAAACAAATATCCAAGGCATACGTATCAAGGCAGGGGGTGCGTTGGGCCTAAATTTGCATGGATGTAAATATATGCCCCCGCTATTTATTCACAAAACTTGAATAACAAAACGAGAAGGAGAAAAGAAGGGGGGTGTAACTAGAATTTTTAGAAGTGAAGTCAACAGCTTTTATGTATTTTTATGTATAATAAAGTTTTGTTAGTGTTGGATGGCATGGCTGAAGGCACTACTAGATGAACAGATTTTGTTTACCGCCATGACATCCTTTAAAAATAAGTAGTGCATAGCTATTGGTATAAGAGGATGTTGAAGACGCAGATACGCAATAATCTTCTCCTCTAGCTAAAATTGTTTAGTTTCTGTCATTTCATTCATGCTGGCAACACTTGCACAATAGCTTGCATGCGGGGCACTTAAAACACATACCGTTACCTTAACATGGTTTGCATGTGTTCACGCTTTCCAGGACCATAGCCCCGGTACCTCATCAATTACTCACATAAAGCTGCAACCAGACATGGCACTCAACAGTTAGTTAGTCAGTCAGATGGAAAAAAATCTTGAAACAATTAAAAACAATTTGTAAAACGATAAACAACATAGATTTTTTAAAAGTAAAATTATAGTTAATTTTATAATATATATAAAAAATTATTTCATCTGAATTCATTTCTACTTTTAAAAAACAATTACAAATAATCTATTCACAATTATTCCTACAGATTGACTCACATACAAAAAGTCAATGACACTTTTTTTCTTATTCTCCTATTTTCTCATTCTCTCATTCTCTTGGGGTAATAGGGTCCCACCCTTACTTGCCCGTAACGAAATCTAACTGAGAGACGAGAAAAAGG
>JAHBMJ010000998.1:0-30553 GCA_018398765.1 Chromera velia | reverse complement strand
CCCCCAAGTATTTTTACTTTGTCTTCCATGCAATTTCGTAAAGTGTTCATAAACTTTCAAGTCTGTTTACAGTTTTTTGTGAAGCGGAGAGACCGGAGAAGATGGAGGAAGATCGAGTGAAAATAAGAAAAAAATTGTTAACGAGAAACACAGAAAACAAAGAGGCAGGTACACATAAGAGAAAGAAAGGAGAAAAGGCAGAGGACAGAATCGAGCGTATGATAGATTAAGAAAACGAGAAGAAAAATCAGTGCCCCCCCCGGGGCAGGAAGCCTGCCGATGCTCGCACTGCTGGCCTGCTTCCGAATAACGAGGGTACCGATGCATGAACTGGCAATTTATGCCACAGCGCCCTCCCCCATTCCACCTTCTGCAGAATTGCACTGAAGGAATTGCCTCTGCCTCGGAGGGCTGATGTGAAGTCCTGTGGGACATAAGAGGACTCCTTGAAAATTAACCGTCCTCGGAAAGGAGTGGGCTTTCGGTTCTAGAATCCTAAAAGTGACCCCATTGTCTTTGGCCGGCCCCCCTACCCGTCAGACAGCAGTCTTCTTCAAAACCCTCCACATGTCATTGACCGTCATTGACTGACGTCGAATATCTCTAGGAGTATACGTAACATCTCCTCCCTCCCCTTTCCCTCTCTCTGATTCGTGCCTCCCATTTCTTCTTCCATCTACCCCCCTTAATTCCCTCACATTGACTTCGGTTACTTCACTTACTGCCCAATATTCATTCATATTCCCAAACAGACCCCAAAAAAAGCTCTATCCGTGCCCTGTTCCCGAAACCTAAAACTTCACATGCATGTGCTTCTTTCGACACTCTTTTCTCTCACTCCTTCACTTAGGAATTAACTCACTCCGCGACCCCCAGTCTCCCTTCACTAGAGAGAAGGGGAAAGGGAAATGCGCCTAGATGTCCGGCTCCGTGCCTCCCATTTCTTCTTTCATCCGCTCTTCTTCCCTCACATTGACTTCGGTTACTTCACATTGACTTCGCACGATAGAAATTTAAATGCATGGATAAAAAAAAAAAAATGAGAAAAAAAACGAGCACTAACACTTCTGATGCTCGGAGTCCTCGTCTGCTTCCGAGTAAACAGGGCAGCGATGCTCAAACTGGCAATTTATGCCACAGCGCCTTCTGTCATTCTACCTTCTACAGAATTGTACTAGAAGAATTGCCTCTGCCTCGGAGGGCTGATGTTGAGTCACGTGGGAGGCAGCAGGACTGCCACTTGCAGAGGGAGCGGACGGAGACGTAAAGAGTGGCAGTTACAGTGCCTATGCAATTTGCTCCCCCGTCCATGAATGACGCAAGTGGATCGTCTGAATCGCTTTTGGGTTTTGTCTTCTGTGACAGTAAGTCAGACTGGTCCTGCGGCTGGTGTTGAAAAGACGAAGAACGGGAGTAGCCTGTGGGGGCTGTAGAGGCAGCAGACACAGGATGACCAGGCTTCTATTAACGAGTTGCTTTGTAAAGCACACAAAATCTCTTGTTCCTCCCAAAACACAAAGAACATAAAGGAGTCGATAGGGAAACTCCGCCTAGGGGGAACATGGAAAGAAGCCGTTTTCCAGCTCCTCCTACTTGCTGAGAGGGGGGAGACAGAGCTGAAGAAGAGGAAGAGGAGCCGGAAAACATTGCGGAAACTCTGCCTGTGGGAGATATGGAGAGAAGCCCTCCTCCAGCTCCTCCTACTTACCGAGAGGGGGGAGGCGGCTGAGAGAGGGGGGGCGGAGCTGAAGAAGAGGAAGAGGAGCCGGAGGACATTGCGGAAACTCCACCAGGGGGGGACATGGAGGGAAACCCTCCTCCAGCTCCTCCTACTTGTGGCTGCTGAGGCCATTCTGTTGTGTGTTGCAGCTGCTGCGAGGTCCCAAGGGATACACCTGTAAAAGATAGCGCTGGGACCGCTGTGCTTACACTGGCGCTGCTACTATCTGCAACAACATCGTCAAAGACACTGAACAGTGGCTGAGAGGGGGGGGGTGGAGCTGGAGCTGGAGCAGGGGGTGCCGGCTGGCTCTGAGGTATGGAAGCAGTGAAGTACTCCCAATAGTCTTCTTCATCTGACAGTGTGGGTATAGGTGCAGGTACAGGTGCAGGAAGAGAAGCTGCAGGAGGTATCGGGGGCGCAGCACTAATTGATGGTGTGCTTGTAGGCGCCTGTACGGGTGCAAGTGGGGGAGGGGGGGGAGCAGCTGTAATACAAGCGTCTCCCCGTTTATCGAAGGTATTACCCCCAAGAGGCTGGTCAGGCTTTAATACCCAGGGGCCACAAAAACCGGTGCTTAATATGGGGAAGCCGGGCAAGCCATCTGAACTATCCAAGCTCTTTACGCTTGCAGGGGAGGCTCGGGCCGATAAGGAGCTCAGTGAAACGACTGACACCCGACGGAAGAAGTGCATGGCGGTATGCATTCGCCAATATTATGGGGCGACCCGCCACTGTGGCAGAGGAGGGGAGAGTGTCGCTGATGGGTCTAGCAGAAATAAGCAGAAAGAAAGGTGTACAAGAAGGAGTGTCGTCTCCATAGTCATCTGATGGGAAATGCGATGCTTTCCCAGTGGAAGTAGGACCGTCCGGGCAGACCACCGCCCGATCCCAGAGAGAAAAAGAAGCAGTCGAGGCAAGAAGTAAGAAGGGTAGAAACAACTGTCGTCAAAGAAAGGGAGACAGGTGAGCTGAGACGGTGGATGGAAGGAGACAAGGAGATTAGCATAGAAGTTCACAAGAAACGTGAAATTCCAGCAGACCCAGTCGAGTTCTGGAGACCAATCTTCAAGAAACTGCAAGAGTTGGAGAGAGATCCATCTCTGGGCCAGTGGAGATGAAGTTAAGACAGATGGAGCAGTGAGAATGGAGGAAGAGAAATGTGGTGAGGTGATGATGTAAGATGCGATTTACTGTTGACAGGCTCAGAGAGTCTGCGACCCCGTCGCGACCTAGGTCGTGACCGTTATAGCCCTGAGTCGTGAACACAGGTTGGTTGAGTTGATTGAGCTGCGAAGTGGTACATCACTGGACGCGTCACTTTGCGATGTGGGGTTGTGGTGTCTATTGAAAATGGGACACTGCGGTGTGGAGAGGATGAAGGGAGGTATGGTTGAGATGCCAGCAATATGAGAATGTAGACTGGCTGTGTGACTTTGTCGCGGGGGCGTGAAGCTTAGCGTGCGACATTGTTGCAAACTGATGAGAATAAAGGGGAATGAGGATTGTTGTAGCTTGGGGTTATGGTAATGTGTTTGCTTTGCGCGCGAAAGGAAAGAAACAGATTCGTAAAGACGCATCTGCTTGTGTATAGTTGCAGCTATTAATGTGAAAATGTCTATCTCTCTCTCCATCTGTCAGTGCGAGGAAATTTTTTTCATATCTATGCAAAGATCGCGTGATTGAAAGAACGCTGATCGATATGAAGATTCTTCATTTCACATCTTGCTGACTTTTTGTTTGGATACAATTAAGAAGAAGTAGAAGTGATTTTAGGGTTGATTCAGAAGCAGAATAGAATTGAATGAAAAGAAAAGAGATGTCCAAAGCCGTTAAGTTAAACCTTTAGAAAGAAGTGTGAGGTCCTTGGATCAAATCATAAGGATCGAACAATCATCGAGGCACGTTTTGATCGGATCAATCAAGGACGATCGATTTGAATGGAGGGCATGTGTAACGTGTGTACTGATTGTGGCGTGAGCGTGAGCGAGCGCCCCGCCTCTTTGCATATATCGTGATTGAGCCGGCCTGCGTGTGTGTCTTTCCGGGGCCGTGATTGAAATGAGCACACGTGTCGTTGCATAGCTTTTAGCCACATGAATCAACAGTCGCGTTTCTGTTGTATGAGAGAGTAGAATCAGACTGACAGGCACAGAGTGACCGAGGGAATAACAACAAACGTCTAGCTTAACAGACCTTCTTGTCTGAATTCGTGAATCGACTAGTAGACACGTTATATCAGTGGCATACTTCTTGTCAAACCGGAGGATAAAGTCCTCAAAGGCAGTATGCGCAAACTCTGTAGTGACGTTCGACGGTCGGTGCGTGCCGCGAAGCACTATTGCCTATGAGGCGGTGGTGTTGGCTTGAGAAGATTTTGAAAGAGCCAGCAGGGTGGCCCCAACGACGAACTTAGGTCAACATTTCTTTAGTCTAGAAAGACGTGGAAACATAAACTGCCTTTCACCACACACTCACTTGTCTGTCAAAATGTTATGCTGGTCTGTCAGTGACACGGCGTTTATCATGCGCTAGCTGAATCTTGAACCTTAGCCTGTCAGTCATGTGTCTGCAAGCCGCCTGCGTCGCGATCGATGAAAAAGCTGCAATGAGGCTATGCATGCTGGACCATTTTCCTTTTGGAGGACCCGGGTGGGACCCCGGGTTCGAGCAACAGAAGCTCTAACTCCTGCAGTTCCAGGATAGGAGAGCAACTTCGAACCAAAAAATAGAAAAAAATCGCATAGAAACGTGAAGGGTACCATTCGACTTATTAGAGTTCACACATCATTTTGGTAAAGTTTCAAAGGACAAAGTTTCCTGTACTGTGCGGTATGAAACCGCAAAGTTTGTCGGAACTCGTGAGGGCCATGGCATGCTACGCGCGGCCCAACGCTACAAAAATACGGACACGTGCCGGGGCTTCTCATACCGTACAAGGCCACCCCTCGTGCCATGGCCCCCGGATTTCCAAAGCAATTCTAAGCCAATCCGAGAGCATTTCTGCAAGAACCATGAAACACTCAGCCAACAGATTAGGAAGCTGTATTTCCACTGCGTCTGCGTTGAAGGCTAGGTCATATGTTGAGTCATCGCAGCGCGGTAGGACTTATTCTCGCATCTTCTTAAAGTTTTCTTTTTCTCTTATCTTGCGTCCGTATTCCTCTTCACCATCGGGTAAGCCCCTTTGTCATCAGGGGACGTCCTCCTTCCCATCACCCAGCAAGAGTCCCTGGGTAACCGTCCGTGCACCTAACATACGACAGCTGCCGGTAAGTCGGAGATTTCGCAGGCGTCTGCGGAGAAAGATTGTTGCCCTGTCTCCCAACTCCCATTCCTATTTCCCACCACTACGGCAGGGGACTGCATTCTCTGCATTCTGAAAATGAATGCAGATTGCTTCCCAGGCAACGGGGGGGCAGTGACCCCCCCTGCCTCCATGTACAACGGCACACCGCAGGAGGGTGGACAGCTGGGGACCCTACATGCAAGTCGTCTCGCCGTTTGCATTCATCTGTGTAGGTAGGACTCCTTCTTACAATAAATTATTATTCCCCAAAGTGTTTTCCTTGGTTTTCCTCCATTCCATCCCCTTTTTAGCCGCCCTCAACATGTCTCCCCTCTCCTTCCTTGCTCAACTCCCATCTCTTTGGCCGCTCCATGCTTCCCCCCCCTCTCCTCCCTCTCCTTATTTCCTCCCCTCTTCCCCTCCTCCCGGGCCTCCTCTGCTTCCTTTTTTGCCCCCCCTGGCTATCTCCCTCCCTCCCCCCTTCCCTCCTTCCTCGCTCTCTTCGTTGCTTCCCTTCTTCAATAACTTTTCCCCCCCCTCCCTCTCTCCCCTTCTTCCCTCCTTCATCTCCCTGGTCATCTCCCTATGTCTCCTTCGCTCGAGTCCCTTCTAAGTCCCTTCTTCCCTCCCTGCTTTTTCTCTTCTCTAGTTTCCTTTCTCCTTCTCCCCTTTTCCCCTTCCTCCTTCTTCCACTTCTTTTCTTTCTTTTTTCCTTCTGTTCTCACTTAAAACTCACTTAAAGATTTTTCTTTTCCTTCCTTTCCCCCCACTCCCTTAAAGTTCCTTCCCTTCCCAGGGTCTCTCTATCCCCTGCCTCCCCTTTTTCCTGTCTTCTTTCCTTCTTTCCTTCCCCCCTTCTTTCAATTCTTCCTCCCTTCCTCCCTTCCTCCCTCCCTGAGGCTTCCTTCTTTCCTCCCTTTCTCCCTTCTTTCCTCTCTTCCTTCCTCCCTTACTTCCTTGCTTCTTTGTTTCCTTCCTTCCTTTCCTTTCTCCCTTTCTTCCTTCCCTCCTTCTCTTCCTTTCTTCCTTCTTTCCCTCTTTCCCTCCATCCCTCCTTCCCCCTTTCTCTCCTTCCCTCCTTCCCCCCTTCCCCCCTTCCCTCCTTCCCTCTTTTCCTCCTTCCTTCCTTCCTTCCTTCCTTCTTTCCTTCCTTTGTTCTTTCTCCTTCCTTCCTAAGGCTTCCTTCCTTCCTCCCTTCCTTCCTTCCTTCCTCCTCTCTTTCCTCCCCCCCTCCCTCCCTCCCTCCCTCCTTCCCTCCCCTCCCTCTTTCCCTCCCTCCCTCCCTCCCTTCGTTCCTTCCTTCCTTCCTTCCTTCTTTCCTTCCTTCCTTCCTTCCTTCTTTCCTTCCTTTCCTTTCTTCATTTATTGATTCATTCATTCGTTTATTCATTCATTCATTCATTCATTCATTCATTCATTCATTGATTTTCCTTCCTTCCTTTCTTCCTTCCTTCTTTCGTTTACTTTCGTTCCTTCCTTCCTTTCTTTCTTCCTTCCTTCCTTCCTTCCTTCCTTCCCTCCCCTCTTCCTTCCTTCCTTCCTTCCTTCCTTCCTCCTTTCTCCTTCTTTCCTTCAACTTCTTTCATTCTTCTTCCTTCCTTCCTTCCTTCCTTCCTTCCTTCTCCTTCCTTCTTCTTCTTTCCTTTTTTATTTCCACTTGTTTCGAAAATTTGACACATATAAACAGCTCCATGGAATAGGAGGGTATACGAATCAAGTGGAGGTCAAGGAGGCGACATCTGAGTTATGAGCCTTGCGCTTAGGCGCGCCGCAAAGAGGCGTGGCAGCGGCAAGCATGGCGGGACGCGCGTGACAGACTGAATTGTATCAGTGATTAAAAAGAGCGCGTGCGCACAGCAATTGGTCCGAATTATGTGTTGAGGTCGTTTGGTATTAGCAAACTGACATTGAATAGCAGAATATTGATAGACTGGTCTGCTTATCAGACCTCCTTCCCTAAGAATCCTTAAGAGCCCCGTTAATATGCTCTAGAGCCCCGTACAAAGCTGATAGTTTAGTTAGTAGAGCAGGATCAACCACGGCTGTATGGACGTTCGTGGTTACTGACAGCGAGGATTATAGACCATCGCTGAAAGTTTCTGTTGAACCCGAATTACCACTGTTGATGGTACAGTTGAACCGACTACACGGTTTGCTGCTCACAGTGTTAAGAAATCTGTAGAAATAGTCGAATGCTCTGTTAGAAATTATACTGAGTCGTTTTATTCATCATGAGTGGAGAAATTTTGGAGACGTTTGAGAAAGTTGCGTTGTTTGTCGATCGAGTGGACGAGCTTCACCATGTGTCGGTGGTGGACGCTACAAAGAACAGACATGATGTTTTTGGGAAAAGTTTTGCAGTAGCGGAGGAGCTGGTGATGTTGTTGGGAGGTGGAATGAGAAAGAAGGAGGAATCTGTGTCTGAGGTGGAACTCAAAGCAATCCATCAGACTAAGGCACCGTCAGTGGTGACGTTTGGGAAAGAAAGAAGGAAGAGGACAAGGAGAAGTCAACGTATGACTAGAGCGCAATAGAGCAGAGAGAATTTCCTATTCTGCAAAGTCGTACGTGATCATCTGCCTGCAGCTGGTACAGTACCCAGAACCACACCAAGTAGACCACCTCACAACAGCAGAGTCAGTGTGCAGACTAACATCCCCAGTGATCTTTCTCCGGAAGTGAGGGGAATATACCAGATTGTCCGGGACTGTCATGCCAAGCAAGCAGAAGCCATCGCAGTAGAACAGAGGGAGTTGTGTCAGGTTCGAGGGGCAGAGCATCGTCCGACTGTTCCATTGGAGCCTGTGAAGGAAAAGAGTGTTGGGATGGTCACTATGAGCCCGGTGGATGGAAATAGAAGCAAGGAGCACAAGGAACGGTCTGAGAGAGACTATAACCGCCGTTACCGGAAGCGACAGCGACGGCAGGAGCGAGAGCTAAATGGGGTGTGCACTTACCCCAGAAAGCACAGAAAGCGGATGAGCTACAGAGAGCCTAAGATAGCTGTAAGGGCCGTAGCCACTGCAGTAAGTGTACTTTATGTACAGTCTGAGCCGCTGAGGATTGTGGATTCGTAGGGCAGATGACAGTATGTTGGAGGAAAGCCATGTGGGATTTTCAATGATGATAACTGGATGTCAGTACCGGAGACGTTTGGAGAGAAAGTGGTCAAACAGAATGCGGAGTTGAACAGCTTGGCAATGAGCTAGAAGGGAATTCACAAAAAGAACTCGAAACAAAAGATCAGTTATGGTGGTATGACAGGAGAAAGAAGGCGGAGAGTGCGTCATGAGCATGGTATGACCCATGCACAGTGAAGAGTACATGCTACTGAGGTTCAGCAAAAGCAGCCGCCGCGGTGGGCACGAAAAACGCTGCTTGGAATGGATCCTTGGATGGAGCCTTACTGATTGGGTAGAGGAACTTGGTTATGGTGACTGGAGGTGTGTGGTCTTTTCTGTTTTTGCTTACAATTATGAATGCCGTGTTTCTAAACGCTGAATAGTGCTATAAGGGCACCGCGGCAGCTACACATCTCCAAGTCAGTACACTCCTGGATTGTTTTTCTTTTGGTTGTGAGTTGAAGTTGGGAAATTTGTTTCCGGGGGAGGAAGGATAGAGTGTGTGGATGCGTATGGGGAGAAAGGATCGAAGTATGTGTGTTGAGGTGGTTGGTATGTCTGACTGTATTTCTCTCTATACATCCCGGCGACTGTCTTGACTCTGTGTGATAGGAATTAGTCATAGGGGGTTGAGGTAGTGAGATAGAAGGAGAAGAATAAAAGAGGAGAAAGGTGAAGTAGAAAGGAAAGAGACGGGATGAGAGGTGATTGCAGTGAATGCTGTGTGAATATAAATGTGTTGTTTCTCTGGCTGTCTCTGTCTATTGTCTTCACTTTCCCTCTAGCTGTGTGTTTGTTTATTTAAGTGTGATGGGGAGAGTGAAAGAGAAAGAAAGTAAGCCAAATACGAAGGAGAAAAGAAGAAGAGACAGTACCAGAAACAGAGGCCCGCTAACTCAAAGTCCACTCCAAAAAGAATTGAAAAGCCATGGTGGGAAGGAGATTCATTGAAGAGTGCAGGTAAGAGAAGCGTCTCATGAAAGGAAGTTACCCTTGGAAGTGAGAGCGAGTGAGAGAGGGCACACAAGCTCACAGAGTTCAGAGTCAAAGCGAGCACCGTTGGGCGACCATATTTGCTCGTGTGTGGTCCTAATTCGTTCCGACTATCCGTCACAGTGTTTGTGGTCCTCTGGCGCCCATGCATATAAATTGCCAGGGCCCCGCTTGCAGAGGATTGCCCAGAGAAGTATGATGTAATATCGTATGCAGACATTGGAATTGAGACCCTGAGATGATTGTGTTGTGTGTGTGGTCAAGCAT
Source organism: Chromera velia (assembly GCA_018398765.1). Taxonomy (NCBI): domain Eukaryota; family Chromeraceae; genus Chromera; species Chromera velia. Next base: position 21,162 of record JAHBMJ010000998.1, on the reverse strand, counting down.
ATCACAGAGGAGTGGGTGTGTGGATGGTTTGTGTTGTCTGCCATGCGAGAGCAATTGAGAGTCACTGAGTCAGTGTAAGGCGTGTCCGCTCAGTGTTTGTGTTTTGAGTAAACATGGACTTCGGAATCATCCTTGTTAGATTGGGCTTTGAGAAGAGGTCCGGCAGGCAGGTGTGAGGAAGTGTGAGGAGGTGGGATAACAATGTGACAAGCGCATTTCATTGACGTTCGAGTTTGCATGTGAATAAATTGGTCGAGGTATGTATGTGGTATTATAAAGAAGGCATGGAACCGAGCGTGGACGTCGGCTTTGGCCGGCGGGCAGGTGTGAGCCTTGCGCTTGGGCGCGCCATGTTGGACGCGCCACGAAGAGGCGTGGCGGCGGTAAGCATGAAGAAAAAACAGGTTCAACAAACTGAATTATGCCGGTGATCAAAGAGAGTGTGTATGCACAGCAATTGGTCCGAATTATGTATCGAGGTCGTTTGGTATTAGCAGACTGACATTGAATAGCAGGACATTGACAGACTGGTCTGCTCATCAGACCTCCTTCCCTAAGAATCCCTAGGTATCCCTAGAAGAATCCTTAAGAACCCCATTATGCTTTAGAGCCCTGTACAAAGCTGACATGAGTCTCCTTATACGTAAAATAAATAAAACAGTATCAAACCTTTTTATGAGATTATGTAAACATTGATTGTAGAAGTCACCCTAAAAATTAAAACCTTTAGTATTTCTATTTCAAATATATAGAGGAAACGAACTATATACCTTATAGGTTAGAGTAACATCCATTAGTTGTGCCTCCCTGATATAAAAGCAACCCCTCTATCATTTGCGTAACTAAAAGTATTTAGACACGCGTAATCTTGATGGATGCGTCATGATTTTTTTTTTTTTTTGTGAAAAAACTTTTTGAATGATGCGTTCGATGGATATTTTTTCTTTAGTGTCTCTCTGCGTTCGATGGCCCGGAAAGCGAAGCTGAGAGGGCACTTAACAAAAATTGTACCCCCCCAGACTACACGGATGGCTGCGTCCGACGTTTACAGGAAGAATCTGACGCACGCCAAGCTCGGCCCCGGAAAGACAATTCAGCTGAGGAGGCACTTTCCAAATTAAAAGCAGGGGGAACAAGAATAAATTTCGCTTTCCGGGCCATTCGCACGGAGTGCGTCAGATGGATGCGTGCGATTTGCGGACCCCCGCCATCGCGCGCAGCTAGCTAGAGCGCTCGATGACATCCACGATAATTAATATATTAATACGTCAACGCAGACCATACGCAGACCGCACAGATCTCTAACCTGCAGATTTTTTCTGAGAAAACGAAACCGACAACGAAACGCCGCTCTCAGTCACCCGAAGGCTGTGTTCCAGGAAGGATTTCTCATCGCTTCCGTGTCTCAGCAAGTGCAGCAAGTGTGTCATCATGCGACTCTCTGGATCCGCGCTCGTCGTTACCCTTCTCGCGACTGCAGCCCTCTGCGCACCTGGGGTCTCGCACCTGCGAAAGCTGCAGGAAGCTGCAGAAGCTGCCCCCGAGGGTCCTCACATCGGCTTAGTGGACAACACCGGCACCGAGACAGCCTATCCAGACGAGAGCGTCGGGGATGAGTGGTTCACGGACTTCGCGGCAGACATTTTGCGCGAGAGTCCAGAAGAAGCCGAACGGCTTTCCTCTCTAACCGAGAGGGAGAGGAGCGAAATCGCACTGAATGGCACCCTAGAGGCGGCATCGTGCAACTGGTACGCTCTCGCCTGCATCAACAATAACGTCCGCCTGAACGTCAACTACAAGTACAAGTGGGGGAATGGACCCTGGCGATCCGACAGGGTCAACGAAGGCTGGTTGGTGGGACACTATCACAGATACGACCACTGCAACGAGAACAAATCGCCCAAACTCGTGGTTGAATTTGATGGTGATCTCACCGGCGGGTTCACCTGGAAGAAGTACCTCCTCAACAAGTACGCCTCGCCCCACAAAAACTGCCACGAGGGTGGCAAACAGTACTGCTTCGAATACGTCGCTAGCAGTGGACTCCTTGAGATCGATCTCTTCCAATGCTGAGATTTCTGAGAGGCATGTGATGGGTCTGGAAGGCACTTTCTCGTGGCCCGTGCATCGGCTGCGTGGGGATGAGTGCGCGCAGTGTATGACAGCGTGGCTGTGAGCGCGCGCAGTGAGTGGTAGCATCTGTGCCGCTGTCGCTGGCTGAACCGCTTTATCAGTGTCGTCTTATGTGTGTTTGTGTGCATGGGGTAGGGGCTTGTTTGATGTGGTGTAGTTGAAGGTGGTGGTGTGTGCTTTGGTGTGAAAGGGTGCCCGAGGAGTGTCCTCTGTTCAGTGTGGTCTTATGTGTGTTTGTGTGCATGGGGTAGGGGCTTGTTTGATGTGGTGTAGTTGAAGGTGGTGGTACAGGCGAAGAAGGAAAGAGAAGTTGAGTGTAAGGAAGGCAAGGTGGCGAGCGACCTCATGCAGCCACGAGGTTCGACTACTTTTCGCGTACGATGGAGGGCACAAAACTGGATGAGACAGACAGTCTAACGAGGCGAGGTTCACGATTTTTCTCCTATTCTTCTTTGATTCCCTTCTGTCTCCCTTTCTTCCTGCTTTCCTTCAATTCCTCCCTCTCTGCGTCTCCCTCACTTCTCACGAGGCCTGGGTCGATGAATGAGTCTTCTTTTCCAACTGGAGGCCTCTTCTTCTTCTTTCCTGACTTTGCATGACCAACTGAGTGCGCGCAGTGCATGGCAGTGTCGTCGAGCTGTCGAATTAATTAGCTTTTTCACGGGGCGCCCCGTGAAAAAGCTAATTAATTGTGCAGTCGATGAAAGACAAGGAAAAGAATGCATGCGTGGCGCCGGGTCCGTGCGATCCTGCGAAGAGGCAGAAGAGCAGAGCACTATCGCTCCCCTGACGTTCGCGCAGGCGCGCGCGCAGCCTGTCGCCTGTTGCCTGTTGCCTCTTCGGTGTCGGGCGGCAGCGTGACACTGTGCGGCTGGCGGTACCCGATTGTATTCGATGGAATAGAACAGAAGCCTGCGATTTCATCGTCCTTCGAGGTTGAAGTTGCATGGGCGGTCACGCAGCAGCAGACTGAGTGGAGGCGTGAAGAGGGCTGCAGCTGTATTGATTGGTTCTTTGCGCCTGTGTAGGACAGAGAACAAGAGCCGAGGCACAGGAGTCAGAAGCGAGGGGCTTAGATAACGCCACTCTTGAGTCTGAGTGCCTGGGGAGCGTGTCGTAAGAGAACAGCGAGAAGAAGAAAGGAGACACGCTCTTAAGAGAAAAGTGAGAAAAAGAGATGAAAGCAGACAAGAGCTGATGAGAGGAAAGGAGGCTGGTCCGTGCTTAGCGTCTCGCTCATGAAGCTGGCACTACTGTGTGTCTCTGCTAAGTGGGTATGCTCTGTAAGTCTTCATGTTCTGCCCTTTGCCGCCGTTGGTGCCGCTTGATCTGCGGTAAGGGGGTATACTTCGTGAGTCTTCGTGTTCCAACAGTAATGGGATCACTTCTAGTGTTATATTGTATACCTTGTCTTCTCTAACCGTATGTAGCGTTGTTTACATAGTTATGGAAAAGCGGACTTCAAGCTGTTTACTGTTGTTTATAAATTTAATTGACTCATAAAATTGGTTGTATAAGCTATATTTATTAGATTAAATTACAATGTCCCTGTAATTTACTAAATGTATTAGTCAGAATTTATTAATAAGACATTATATCCTAGTTTACTTTAAAATTTATAGGGTCATTAGGGGTGATTATAATTTATTGATAGGTTTACTTGATCCTAATATTCCCTTAACCCTTAATATTAAGTTAAGTGAACATATTGATAAGTTAATACAGAATTCTGAATTTTTAAAATATTATTATGTATAAATTACCCCTAGTACCTTTTGTGAGAGATTAAATGGGGCAGCAACTAGTAGTACACTATAAAAGCTAAGAAGTGTTTATTCCCTAAATAAATGGTAAGCATATACATACAAAAAGTCTAGTCTACATAAATTTTCTAAGACATCATTTTCTCTGTATTGTTTGACTAACTAAAGTATAATTTAAAAAAACTAAACTGAAAGAACTTAAAACATACCCTGCAGGTAGCGAGGATTTTGCAGGGTTTTAACCCAGGATTTTAGCGGATTTTACGGGATTTTGGCCAGGATTTTAGCGGATTTTGGCGGATTTTCCCAAGGATTCTGCCGGACTCTTAACGCTAAAAATATAATCCCTACACCTAGGATTTTAGAACCTAAAATCCTGGAAGAAAGCTAAAATTCTAGCCTCTTCCTAGGATTTTATGGGATTATACGGGATTTTACGGGATTTTACAGGATTACACGGGATTTTACAGGATTTTACAGGAAAGATATAATCCCGTAAAATCCCGTAAAATCCTGGCATTCATTTCTAAAATCCTAAGATCCAGGATTCTAGGCGTATAGGCCATTTAAAAAAAAAAAACCTTAAAAAAAAAATTGAAAAAACCCTAATGAATTGGGAGTTGAATTAGGTGTCAAATTGGTAGTACTACCAATTTTTTACCGCCAGTAACTCCCAATTTTAAAAAATTGGTACCTAGTCTAGTAAAAAAAGTACATGAAATTGCATTGATCAACTGTATTTTCTGACTTCCATGCACCCTGTCAGACATTTGCGGAGTGTCAGCTTTCAACATCCTCTGCAGGAAATGAGAAGATCGAGCGGTTTCGATCCAAAGGGCCTGCATGCGAATTGTCGAAATCATAGGCAAAGTGCACATTAATCTCGGATGGCCTATGCATGCTAACTCACACAAATGCATGCCAATGCCACAAAAACAAATGCATGGCACGCCGTGGACGAAAGCAAAACAGAGGTGCATGGCGCGCGCCTGCCCTTCACCATGCGCCAACCGATATAAAATTGCAGCCGCCCTAAGTGCAGCTATAAAACTCAAATTCTCCTTCAAAGCCGATCGCGAAGGTGACCAAGACCGGCTGCTAAAAGCAAACCAAAAGTGATGCGACGGATGTCACACAAAAGAAAACCGCACTCCTGCAATTCTTTCCACACACCACATAAAACTGCAACAAACAAAGAATCAGGATATAATGAAAAAAGAAACGCACGCAAAATATGAGAATGCAAAGTGTCAAGAAGACGATGTGCAGGAACAGCTGATCGCGCATAAGCGTAGCAAGGAAAAGGAAGAGGAGCTTTCATTCTACTAGCTAGCAAAGACACACGACAGCGATTGGGGTCCTTCGGCAACAAAAACAAGCGGGTACAGCAGTCGCATGGACGAAGCTCAAACTGCAGAAAAGTGTCCGAATTTTGCTCCTCAAGCACATATTCAACAACATAAAAATCCTCCCTGTGAAGACTTGCATATATGTGATCTTTTTCTAAAGCAAAAGGAAGGCGAGCAACCAGGAGCCGATCATCTATCCATCTTTGCACCACACGCTTACTGCCCGATAAGGAGTTAATCCCCCGGGCTGTAGCCCAATCACGTTCGACCAAAGCCGCACTTCCATTTGCAAGGGCCGGCGACAGAGGAGAGCCTTGTGCAAACCTCTGCCGCTGCCACACATGACGATTCCCAACAGCCACAAAGCAGGTCGCAAAGTCCAATTTCACAAAATCTAAAATTTTGTCAAAAGAAAGTGCCCATATATTCTGGAACCGGCCGTATGTTAAAAGTTTCAAGCTAAAATTTTGTGTATGGGCTAGACAGGGGCTCACTAGTCTCTAGCTGTAGTCATTAGACTCTAATTCATTACTAGGAACAAATTTTATGAGCACTTAAAAGCAACGTGAAGACAGAAACTCTAGCCTCCTAGAGGTCACCTAAAAATTGGGAGTTACCAATTTTTTTCTAAGACTAACTACTAATTTTTAAGAAAATCCTACAAAAAAAATGGTAACTTCCAATTTTTAGGTGATTCCAAGTGTTCATAGAATTTGTTCCTAGTAATGGAGTCTAATGACTGCGGCTAGAGACTAGTGAGCCCTTGTCTAGCCCATACACAAAATTTTAGGCTAATTTTTAGCTTCAAACTCCATGTACTTCTTTCACTAGACTAGGTACCAATTTTTCAAAATTAGGAGTTACTGGCAGTAAAAAATTGGTAGCACTACCAATTCGACGCCCATTTCAACTCCCAATTCATTAGGAAACCCTTGAATAAAATTTATTTATAAAAATCCCCCCCCTGCAAAAACTAAAAGAGGCTCAAACAATTTAAGACCGGCTTTGAGCTTCTAAAACCCCAACGAGTTTTTTTAAAATACTTACAGTTGTTTACAAGGGGGGGCATTGACTTAAAGTTTATTCCTAGTGTCTGGCCTATACGTCTTTCATCTCTTCCTTCTGTCCTGGTTACTGTTCTTGCTACTAGCTCTCTCTCTCATGTGACCTCATACTTGACAAGAACTTTTTTTTTACTCAATATATATCTTTAGCCTCTAGGTCTATATTTTCCTAGTCATTTCTTTTACTATTTCCTAATATATTTTACATTATTTCATATGTTTTTTACTTAAAATTTTTATGTAAAAAACGCATGCCGGGGGTGAGTGGGGTGCTTTTTGCCCCCCCTTCTATATAGGAGACCGGCGCTTTTCCGTAAAAAACTCGTTCTCATAATTGGTAAAGAGTTAGAAGCCGAAACTTTATGGAAGAAGACGTTATAACGATAAAAAAAGAACTATAGAACATATTTTTTATATCATTTCTAGAAACATAGGCTGCTATACAAATTTTATGAGTTTCATACCGTTTTTTTTACTATTAGGAACCGTTAAAAAATGGCTCAAAAATCAAAAAATTTGTATGGCCACCTATATTTCTAGAAATAATATAAAAAATCTGTTTTATAGTTCTTTTTCTATCGTTACAACGTCTTCTTACACAAAGTTTCAGCTTCCAACTCCTTACCAATTATGAGAACGAGTTTTTTACGGAAATGCGCCGCTTTAGGGAGGCAAAAAGCACCCCACTTACGCAATGTGGAAGGTGGTTATACAGATGTGCATGAACCAATTAGAAAGGTCTCAAATTTTTGAGCTGGTTAAGCCGGTCTGTGCGATTCTGGCAGCATCCAGGGCCCAGAAAGGTACCAAATTGGTCCTCAGAGGCCGCTGAGTACGTTAGTGCAAGAATTTGGGCCAAAACTTTCTAGGGCCACTCTCAAAATCCTGAAATTGTGCTTAGAATGCTCAAAAAGCATACCAATATACAGAGAAGGGTCATTTCATCCTCTCGTCCCTTCCTATCTACCTTGTTGTGTAGAGCAGTACTGATAGTCAAACTGGTACAATTCTGCTCCCCTAGTACTAAACAGCTTGCCTCTATATTGGGGTGAAGTCTTGTGGTGTAGTTGATCTGCTTTAGCGTGTCTAGCAGCTCCAGTCTAGACCAGTCAGCTAGATTGCTTATTTCTTCCGTTTTTGTTTTCCTGCTTTCCTGCCCTCCTGCATGTATATGGGCATATGTGCTCAACAAGGCAAAGTAATAGAACGGTACAGTGCCTGACAGTAATTAAAGCGATTTGGAAGGATTCTCCAGGCCTACATGGCGCCAATAAGGTTTCACTCAAATCCTTCTCGCGTTCCGTTTTTCCCTTCACCGATCACTTTCTTCCAAAGAAGAAAGGATTTCTTCCCTGCTTTCCGTCTCACTCCAGACACCGCTCTCGTCCTAAGTTTCCCTTCTGTCAGCTTGATTGACAACCTTATAAGTTTGAAGAAAATATTCTTCTATCAGAAGACAAACCGACAAAAGACTGTGAACAGATGTATAGCGTAGCGTTGTGAAGGTTTGACAAGCAGTTATGTCAGGATGAAATGAACTACGTGCGCATAATGTGCGTAAGGCGCATGCATGCATGCATGCTGGGAATTAATTGTGCAGCATGCAGTCTCTATGAAGACATCCGTTGTTTGTCTTATAGAACAGAGATAGCAAAACTACCTATGCATGACAGAACCTTTATCTGTATGTAGGAGCTGATCCTAGTTACGACTAGCTGAGGGCCTACATCCCTACGTGGTAGCGAGAGCCTGAACCGGCCTCAGTGGGTTTGCGTGTTCTCGTTTCATCGATTGAACATGTGAACAGTTCATCTTCTGCTGTGCGAGTGCAAAGTTACGGATTAACTTTTGTCGCCTGCACGCAGCTACATCTTGAAGTCCGTAATCAGTAGAGAACCACGTCTTTCTTTTCCCTTGAAAGTTTGTTTCGATATCGGTGCCTGATCGCTTTGGGGAGTTCGTTCTCGCTGTCGAGAGACTCGAGAAATTCAAGCATGTCTCTTTTCTCGAAGTGCACAAGAACGGTCAATCTCTTCTCGACGAAGGAAAAGAGCTTGCAGAGAAGCTCTTTATTACTGCAGGGGGCAACTTAGAGACTCTGCAGTCCCGGCAGAAGCCCAACTTTTCCATTTCAACAACACCGCCCTCCACCAATATAGAGGGTATCACAAAGAAGAAAACTCGCAGAAGCAAAAGGATGACAGGAAGAGCCTGGGCCCGCAAGCAATCAAGCAAGACGAATGAAGAGGATGCACCAAAGTTGATAACGTCTTCGGGGAAGAAAAACAAAAGTGCAGATCGTGTGTCCGCGTTGTCATCATCGCAGGCAGATGGAAAGAAAGAGAAGAGCCCGTGCAGAGGAAGTGGGTGGAGGCCTGTGGCGTCCGTTCTTGATGCCCCACCCAGTCAGGAAGAGTATGTTGAGACAGAAGTGAGTGGTCTGCGTGCTCTGCCTCCAAGAACATTCGTAGGAGCATCACAGAATGGCAGAGGAGAAGTGAGAGAGACAGAAGACCCGTCTTCATACACTGGTCGACCGACAGACCAGGAGGACGTGAATATGCACTATCCCACAAGTGGAGAGATGCAGCTGGAGATGCAGTCTGTAGGTCCGTCTGATTTTCCCCCTGTGATTACTCCAGTCAGGGGACATTCACAGAACGAAGAGGTAGTTCCTATGTTGCTTGGTGTTCTGCACTCCACTTTGCAAACACAAGAGAAACCAGGAAGAGCCGAAAGGAGGACCGTAAAGCAGCAGAGGAAGAGGGAGAGAAAGAAAGAAGCTAAACACCAAACACAGTTGTATGCAATCAGACAAACTCGAACGGGGGATCACCAGACGACCTTTGGTGGTTCCCCTCAGAAGGTAGTTGTGCAGACGCAGCGGGAGAGCGTTTGCATGCGCACGGGTTTGCGTAGGGGATCTACAGTGCAGGATGAGATGGGAAGAGCGGCTGTCCTTCAAAGCCGTAAAGAGAGGAAGGAGACGCGAAAAAAGTGGAAGAAGCAAGAGACGCGGAGGGCTGAAATCAAAACGATTCGACAGGAGTAGACAGAGGTGAAGGGTTTTGGCAATCAGTCAATGCCTCGCCTTAGAGAACCTTTACCAGCTTCGGAGACCGCTCCTCATAGATTTGGCTCCATTCGCCTCCGTGGATGTGTCGAAATGGGAGGTGTGCGAGAAACAAGGGGGCTTGAGAGTTCCACGCCTCTGCTGAGAAGCGTTGCCCCGCCAAGGAGAATCAGCAGCATCCATCAATCCGATCAAGAGCATATACCGAACATACAGCATGAGGGGTACAGAGTGGAAGAATTGCCTCCGTCTGTCCAAGCACTTTTCCAGGAATCTTGGGCACGATATGCGATGGGAATGCCCATTTACTGAGCAAGAGAGTAAACAGAAGGCATCGTGCAGGGAAGAGACAATTGATGGGGGTGCAACGTAGTAAGTGATCATGCAGGTATGGAGATGGCGTGTGTCTCTCTCTATTCAGTCTTGTTGCACGACTATCCAATCTCGTCCATTTGTATTCGTTCTTTTCGTTTGAACAGTCGTCTTGGCCTGTTTGCCTACCCTGGGGGATCGAATTCTCGCAGTGGTTATCGTTTGGTTTGATAAGGGAATATCTGTCCGCGCTCGGCAGGAATTTTTTTTTTCGGTGATCGTTTCAATCGTTGCATGCCTTTGCTCAGCCGTGGGGCGCGGCGTTGGAGGAAGGGGGCACGGTGTGGGTGAGGAAGGAAGGGAGGAGACGGAAGCAGGTGGCATGCAGTAAGGAGACAGAGCAAAGAGAGGAAGAGAAGAAGAGCTGACAGTGAGTGACGGCCAGAAAGGGAAGACTCTGTTTGCACAGCATGACGGCTGAAATAAGGCATGACATTCAGATCGATCAGAAAAAGAGAGAGCAAGAGTTGAAATAGGCAGAGGTGGCTGTATTGGCTACGGATTAGCCAATCAGAGAAACAGTTCATCTCATGTGCTGCTGCATTCCAGGTTCAAATTAGTTTAAATCCTGTGAACGATTCTTTATCCCGCTTTTCATGTAAGAAAAGAGAGCTTGCTTTACAATCAGTCGTCATAAGCCTAATCAGCAGCAAAGGCTGGAAGAAGGAGAACATGACTTGAGGTGACTTGCATAGATTTGAGACCGTTCTGTATGGACCACGCCTTTTTGAGATCAAATTGCCCCATGCTGATAAAGTGGCAGGATGCCACTCTAGAGGGAGGGGGCACGTAGCGTTGTGAAGGTCTGACAAGCAGTTGTGTCAGGATGAAATGAAGTACGCAAGCATAATGTACGTAGGGCGCATGCATGCATGCATGCCGGGAATTAATTGTGCAGCATGCAGTCTCTATGAAGACATCCGTTGTTTGTCTTATAGAACAGAGATAGCAGAACTACCCATGCATGACAGAACCTTTATCTGTATGTAGGAGCTGATCCCAGTTACGATTAGCTGAGGGCCTACATCCCTACGTATAGAGACTGTGCCCCCCAGGAGACAGAGAAAGGAAGAAAAGGTACCATGCTTGCCTTGTGTGAGAAATAAAACCGCTTCAGTGAGCCCAGTTTTCATAGATATGCGTGGATGTACCGGTGGCGAGTACGACAATAAGTATGGGTAAACCAAAAAATCTATATCACGATCCAGTCTATTCCTAAGAACAGATATTCAGCAGTCTGCGTCCGATCCGACGATATGAAATGCCAGAAACGGAGAAAGCACAAAGTCTGTGCCAGTGACAAATATCAGAGATCATTGGTCGATCAAGGAAAAGAAAAAAAGATCAGTAAAAAAGATGATGTGTACACCATCAGAAAGTTTAGAAATACTGTATGATAGTCTGTATCAAGATCAAACCTAGGATCTAACAACATGAAGATTTATGAAGTCCTCAGACTCATCAAAGTGTATTGTGAATTAAATCATGTTAAAAAACTACTAGAAACCTGCCAGGGAGTTCTCGCCAGAAAACAACAGCCGTCTTCGCTGAGTGTATCTTTCCCTCCTCGTTGCTAAAACGCCATCATGATGTCCTGTGGGATATTGGCTGGCCCTCTTAGTGGTTGCAATCTCCCCTCTGGCAACGGGGGGGCCACCCTTCCTAAAATAAAAGCACTGTTCGACCAACAAACAGCTTCTCAGAGGGAGTACTTCGACGGCAGATTTGATATCATTGCAAAAAAGATTGATAACCTTGACAACCGGATTAGTCAGAATGAGAGAAGGGTTGAGAAATATGAGAAGTCAATCGAGAAGATCGAATCAACCGTGCTGAGTCTTCAGCCCTCCAATGAGGAGAAAGATCCCGTCCCTCATTCGCGTATGGTACTGGGCCTCTCTCTCAATGAGGCAAGGAAGTGGCAGCAATTCCAATCCTTCCTCAGAGACTTGCTCACCTTTTCTCTCTCCCTCAATGGCCAAGTGTACCAGACAGATAAAGTGATCTCCCGTTCTTCCCGGCTGTATGACGCTGCGAAATCCATCTTCTGCAGCAAGAACTACAAGTGGGTCTCCAAACTCATTGTCGAATTCAAACGCAAAAAAGATGTGAAAGAGTTTGACGGTCTGTTCAAGGCCTGCGCCCCCGACTGCTCCATGCAGTACAATGTTCTCTCCCTTGCTCCCACCGGATCTGTGAAGTGTGTGCTCAGGAAGACGGAGGAAGAAGAGAAAGCTGGGAAAACTTTCTGGGCGCAAAGCATACTTAGCGATGCCGGGGCATCCGTTACGGACAAAGAGAGGGCTTAGGCCCTTCTGCTGAAGGAAGGGGTGAGTGAGTCCGCTCAACCGATTCCCAGGGCACCTGCACCACCACTGCAGCAGCACCCATTCCCCCCTATACCGCCCCAACAAAATTTGGCCACCGACTCTCACATGATGGGCTCGCCACTGGCAGCCGCGGTCGCACAGTAGAATGTGGTGGCAGCCGTGGTGCCGCAAACCTCGAGTACTACTGCGTTGAACTTTGCAATGCACACCTAACAGCAACAATAGCAAGCCAGACAGCTCCCGCAGCCGTCTCATGAGGGTGGTATGGTTTTTAAGACCCCGGTGAGACCCGAGTTGGAAAACGGAGACGGGGTGCTGCCCCCGGTTTCAGTCATTAGTTTCGGATGGAGACGGGAAGAGTTGGGGGGAAGGGCGTATGGTTGGGAGTCCTCCTTCCCCTTCCGAACCGACTGGACTCCCACGGCTGAAAAGGAAATTGTTAGGTCTCCTGGAAGAGAGGGAAGCTCTCAAAAAGGAGATGTACGTGTGATTTGTGTGCTTGGTTGTCTTTTGTCTCTGTCAATGAGTTGTGTTCTCCCCTGGGCACCACACCTTGCGATGTCTTTCTTAATTCATTGAAATGGTGTGACATGAAATTCAATCTACGTAGAAAAGGGCACTTGGCCCCTGTCTTTCCCCCTCCCTCTGTCTTTCATGGCAATCGTTTTGATGTTCTGTCGGAGTGCGCAACGGATAAAGGATCTGTGAGCAGCGGCGAGCTTGATGCCCTTACAGGCAAGTCAGACTGTTCTTCTCCTCTATTTAATTCTTCTCTGTCCCTTCATGCCCCTGATGTTGATTCTCTTTCCTGTTCGCCTTCCCTTTGCAGTCAGGCACCTTCTCCTTCCGGTGAGGGCTTGTCTGTTCTATCTTTTGTGTTTGATATGTTTTCTGTTTCAAAGGAGAGGTCGGTTAGGAAGCGTCGCAGGGGGAAAGGGAAAAAGCATGGGGGAGGCAACCGTAAGCATGGCACGTCACAGCAGCCGAGTGAAGCGGGGGAGCCTGCCAGCCTAGAGCCGGAGTGGAAGATCGTGCGGGTGCTTCGTACTTGCACAAATGGGGAAGGGGGGGAAAGGGAATACCTGGTTGACTGGGGCGGGAATTTCTCTCACACGTGGGAGCCGGCAGCAAACCTGAATCACTGCGAAGAGCTGTGAAGGGAGTTTTAAAAAGAGTAGCGGAAAGAGAAAGAGAAAGAGATGGCAGCCGCGGCTAGAGTGAGGGATGCCTCGGTCCGTTTTTTGTTATTGAATGTGAATGGGGTGAGAAGTAAAGAAGACAACGGTTCCCTTTCCCGTTGGCTGGCCAAGAAAGACCCGGACCTAGCCATCTTCACAAAAGCAATGGACGTAACGAGGGACATCTCTTATAGGGGGTGGAAAGGCAAAAACTTCAGCCACCATAAGTAGTACCGGCAGCAACTAGGTACGCGCAGAGCAGCCCATGATAGGGACGGCAGGAGTGGGGGTGTTTGTATACTTGTAAAAGAGGAACGGTGGAGCGAGCTGAAACCCGAAATCTCCCTTGTGGGCCCGAGTCTAGTTGAAATGAAGATTACTGTGGGTGGGCGCAGGGTGCATGTATTCGGTCTTTATCTTCCCGGGTCCTGGTCCGATCACAGGGACAGTAGGGTCCCTGACCTCTTGAAAGATGTATTTGGGGGGGTCCCTCTTGAGGCAGACAGGGTGGTGATAGGGGATTTTAATGCGCACTCAGGCAGTCTTGTCCCCAAAAATCTTTTGTGGTCCCGTGCAGATCTCCTCCTCCCGCCGAGGGATTCTGAGGGGGTTGATGGGAGGGGAAAAAATGATGAGGGCTCGGAGGAGCCTGACAGACCCTCGTTTGTCCATACATCTCAGTGCAGCAAAGACGTTGACCGCAGTGGGAGGGACTTTTTTCAAATTTGTAGTGATACAAATCTTATTCCTTTGAACGGACTGACGGGAGAAGCAGGGGGAGAGTCCTTTATTTTTTTTGGTGAGTGCACCCACTATTCCAGACAGAGCAGCATGTCTACGCCCACTTCCCTCATTGATTGCGTACTTACTGATCCATTTACTATACAGAAGGTTTCTGATTAGGAGGTTAACTTTGATAGTATTGCCTCCCCCGACCATACGACCGTTTCTTTCTCCTTGTCCCCTCCCTTGGCTGAACCCGAATCCGAAGATGCTCTCCCACCCTACCAAAACCTCTCTGATTGTCCTCCCCGTTTCTGTTCAAACCGTACAGCCCCAGTCTCTGATGAAGAAATCGCGCCGCTTGCAGCAGCGGTGAGATCGTTTGCTGAGGATCGATGGCCTGGCTTGTGGGCCTATCATGAGCAAATCGAACCATTCGAGGAACCGCCTGCTCCTCCGCCCCCCCCAGTGTCCCCGCATCCCCAACCAGGGCTGACTTTGGAGGGCGGTGACGATCGTGCGTGTCTGCACAGGTTAGTTGAGGAATGGTTGCGTGTGCTGGTAGGGTCGATCAAGCAGACAGGGGACAAAAGGCCTGGCCCAGAAGGTAGACGATCAAAGAGAGAGGCATGGTTTGATTCGGAATGTAAAGCTTTACAGAAAGAGGTTAGAGAGGTAGACGAGAGATGGAAGCTAGTGAGAGATGGGAATGGAAGGGGAATAGAGTTTGATAGACTGCAGAGGCTTCTCCGGGTCCGTCGTACTCTGTTCAAAAGAAAGAGAGTTGTATGGGAGAGAGCACAAGCCCAAAGGGTACAAGAAGAGTTGTTAAAAGACCCGCTTGCTATCTGGAGGAGAAAGAAAAAAGCTGCCTCAGCTGGGGGAGCTTCCCGTCCTTCTCCACGTGAGTTCTCGAATCATTGAGCGGGGGTGTTTGAAGACAAAAATGAAGAGCCTCTCCCTTCTGCCCTCCCACCTGTCCCTCTTCTTTTCCACCCTTCTATTTTGCCCTTCTCTTTCCATCAAATCTCCTCTGTTCTAAAGAAAATGAATAGAAAGAAAGCCTCCGGCCTTGAAAGAATCTCCCCCGCTTAGCTTAACCTTTGTTTTATGCACTCAGCGCTCTCTCGTTTTTTACTTTTTGTTTTATTTAATTGTATGCATATCTTTGCTTGCTGGCCTCCCTCCTGGAATGTGCTGCGTATCTGCCCTGTCCCTAAAGGCCCTGCCTCTCCCTCTCTCAATGAATGGAGGCCTATTCACATTGTCAACCCTTTTGCAAAACTTTTTGGCTTGCTGATAGACGGCCGTGTGCGCTCTCAAGTTGAGCTTAACGTCAGGCAGTTAGGTTTCAGATAAGGGATGGGAACGAGGGAAGGGATAGGCGCGCTTGTCTCTGCCATTCTCTCCTCTAAAAAGAAAAAGAAAGCTCTGCTGGCAGGCTTTATTGATTTTTCCAAAGCTTTCGACACTGTGCCGAGAGGTAAGCTAATTCAGAAACTGAGAAGAGAAGGTGTGTGTGAGGCAAATGTGTGTATGATATGTGAAATGTACAGGGAGGTCTGGGGGAAGGTAGACGGGGACTCTTTGCGTTTTCGGGAGGGCACTGGGGTAAAGTAAGGTGATGCTCTCTCTCCCATTCTCTTTCTTATCTATATCAATGACCTTCTCCGTATATGTTCAGTTAGTAAGAACGAGGGGGCTGTAGACAGAGAAGTAGAGGGAGCAGGATGGTCAGACAGCAGAATGGGGGAAGGCAGCGTCGAGGAGCCCGAGAGAGAGCCCGAACCTATCCTCCTTAACAACTGCATCTTAGGTAGTCTGAGGTATGCGGATGATCTCTGTTTCCTTGCTCATTCCATATCAGATCTGCAAAAGAAGTTCTCAGCCTTGGAAAGGTATTGCAAGGAATAGAGATTGATTGTGAACTTAAAGAAAACGAAAATCTTACGTCTGTCTGCCTTGGCTCTGGGGCAGTCTGCAGGTAGAGTCATGTATGGTGGGAAGGAAGTTGAATGGACATCCAAATACAAATATCTGGGGTGTGTTTTCTTTGAAGGGGGGTGCTTGAACAAGATAATTGAGTCCTGTATTGCTTCTGCTTCGCAGGCTCTGGGAGGGGTAATTGGGTTGATTGCAAGCATGGGCCCGCTCAGCATTGATGCGCAGGTAACAGTCTTTAGAGCCTCCTGGACCTCCGTAGCACTCTACTACCTTAAATGTTTGCCAGTGCAGGATGCAGACCTACTCGCTCTTGATGCTTTGCAGCTTCGGTTTGCCCGTTGGTATGGTCATTTGTCTGCTCGCAGCCTCCGCCTGCCCTCTCTTTGCATCTTTGGTCTTCTTCCCTGCAAAACCCTTCTCTGCTCCCGCGTGGCTGACTGATGGCACTCTCTTTCCATCACAACACACACTATTCCTGTAGCCATGTTGCGTGCCTGGAAGAATAACTGCTGCCAACAATTCACAAGATCTATAGACAGGCTGCTTCGTTAGGTTGATTTGATTTCTGTCCGCTCGCTGAGGGTCGAGCCCGATCTGTCTTCCCAACGCGGGCAGAATGGTCGTAGGGCACAAAGCACCGGCTTACTTTTAAGGGCAAGGTGAGACAGACAGTTGCAAAGGAATGCATGAAGGCTTCTGAGGATGATGGGCAATCTTCCTCTCACTTTCCCCTCCTTGCTAGACTCACCCCTCTGCAGCGCGACTTCCCGTCCTCCCGCCGAATGTTTGTCTTCCTCCTGTGCAGCAAGTCATCCTTCGGTGTTCTTTCCGTCTCTGCCCTTCCCCGTTCTGCCCTGTTGGTTACAGATGGCTCGATCTTTTCTTTTTTGCGCATGCTGACATATAAGCTGATAGGCGGGCAAGGTGGGCTGCCTATTGGTTGCTCTGATAGAAAGCTGTGCACCTATGAAGCCTGCTGCCGGTGTGTAGATGATTTTATTCATCGGCTCTCTGTCTGCTCCCGATGGACTGCCGAACAAGGCTTTTTGCAGTGGTTAGCATTAATTCAATCAGACTGCTTCACTTGTTGTGACTCACCCTTTGTATCTGCCTCTTTTTCTGATCTGGAGGTTTGCAAGTTCATCACATCGCTCTTGCGCTCTCAACCCTCTCTCCTCTTTATGATTTCTCACCATATTGTAGTAAATGATTGATTAGATTAAGTTCGAATAACTGTCATCCACTTAGCTTGCAGCTGGCATAATTGAACAGACCCATGTATGTATGCGCCGCCCGGGAGACTCAGTTCTAACTCCACCTAGGGTTTGGCATCAATCAATCAATCAATCAAATCAGTAATGACAAATATAATTTTATGTCGATCAAGTGTTATATGTAACACCTTCCTGCTGCTTTGGAAGTAGTGACAGAACAGACGGAGAGCTAGGCCAAAGACGCGGCTTAGACATAGAGATGGCTCTACAAACTCTACAAGACTTTAGCTCAGTCTGAATTCCTCTGTCAGCTAAAGGATTAGATATGGGAAGATCCTTAGCCATTCGTAGAGTCCAGAGGATTCATAGTTCGAAGTTGAACCTGAACTTCTGCTAGTACTACTGAGAGAATTAAAACAGACTCATGACCGGACAAACGGAACAAACGATCTTAGCGAGACGACTGAGGGCGGATTAAATCTGACCGGTCCCCACGCGAATGCAAAGACAAGCTTCCCGGGGCCAGACAGATTGAACGCGGCGGCGGGCGATCGAAACAAAGGCGGCGCGCATGCGAGAAGGACCGAACGGCGGCGGCGGGACGGCGTCAGGAGGTAGGACACTACATATGTTTTCTAGTATATTTTAAAGTCCTGAGTCAATCTGGTAGATCCTCTGATCCAAATATAGATCCAAAAAATACTATTTACTAGACTACTATACGCTACTATACAGAATGCTAGACTATCAAAAACTTGAAAAGCTTTAATTAAAAAAGCTATACCAAAAAAGCGTAAGTAGATATTTAACAGTGAAATTAGAAACATTTCCAGAACAGAAATTATTTAGATGCTAGTGTTTTCAAAACTAATTCAAAAAAAAAAAGCTGTTCTACTATTTAAATGATGTTTGAGAGCCTTTTTTATTCCACCCTAGTAACCCTACTACCTGGACTACTATTAACTACTACAGATCTATGATCTATCATTATCATCATCACACGTCATCGCCATTGGCCTAATCAGACCTTAATGCTAGGCGTGATCTGTATATATATTTTTCTATTATATATTTTCAATTTTAGAAATATATCTATATATATCCTGCAGGTAGCGAGGATTTTGCGGGATTTTAGCCTAGGATTTTAGCGGATTTTACGGGATTTTGGCCAGGATTTTAGCGGATTTTGGCGGATTTTCCCAAGGATTCTGCCGGACTCTTAACACTAAAAATATAATCCCTATACCTAGGATTTTAGAACCTAAAATCCTGGAAGAAAGCTAAAATCCTAGCCTCTTCCTAGGATTTTATGGAATTATACGGGATTTTACGGGATTTTACGGGATTTTACAAAGAAATGAATAAAATTAAATTCAAAGATGAATGACATACTTCCAGTTTGACCTGAAGGAATAACCGGCATCGATTGTGATCGACTTTTATTTCATTGTTTTTGTTTATGTTAAAATCCCGTAAAATCCCGTATAATCCCGTAAAATCCCGTATTAATATTAAAAATCCTAGCATTCATTTCTAAAATTCTAGGATCCAGGATTTTAGTTTTTATAATCCCTAGAGCCAGGATTTTAGATTCTAAAATCTTGGAAAAATAGTTCGGCAGAACCCTGGGCAAAATCCGCCTAAATCTGCTAAAATCCTGGCCGAAATCCCGTAAAATCCGCTAAAGTCCTGGGTTAAAATCTCGTAAAATCCTAGCTATCTGCAGTATATATATATGTATATGTATATATATATATATATATAAATAAAAAATATATATATGTCACTTCTTTAATGTACAAACAGCTTTTCACTTCATTGGTTCACTGTTCACGAGTTTGGTTCACCATAAGGTTCACCAAAGATGGCAAAGAACCTTTCTTAAAAGAAAGTTTTCATTAACATACTAGTAGTCTTACCTCAAATATTTTTTCTATATATTTTTTCCTGTGCATATATTATATTATAGGTTATAAAAAATATATCTAAAGATATATATATCTACAGATCACGCCTAGTCTAATGAATAGGCATCTAGCGTTCAACGGCAACGTACGACTCGGAGCTGAGGCATTTCAGTTCTTTACAACAGCAGTTCACTTTAATTTAACTATACTTAATTCAGTGGCAATTTCAGCCAGGATGCTTTCTTGGGATCTAAGCTCATCTAGCTACAGATTAAACAATAAAATCAACTTGAAAAGGTTTTAAAAAAAATAGATAGATCGATAATTAGCTCTGTTGTACTAGGTGTTGTGTACAGTGCAGTGCTAGATGCCTAGCTAGATGCACTGATGCAGATAATGTGCAATGAGCACCCATCTGATGTTCCAATCTAGGGTTCAATCATTCAAAGTCTTGCTTAACTACGGAGACTCAGAGACTGATCGCTAGACTGATCGGAGACTGCATGTTCTTTCCAGTGTGTTTCTCGGTGTCTGCCGCGCCCATTGCCTAGCCATTTGCAAATTTCACGCCCAGCAAACAAATCACGGTGCTTCTAGATTAAGCAAAGGTTGTCATCTCCCACAACCCGTCTCCGAGAAAGTGCATTGAATTTATGCACACATCCTTGTTCACCTCTCGGCTGCAAGCAGACAGACAGAAAAGCGAAAAGCCTCTTGTGTTCTCCCTTTCTCTCCTCAACTTCTCACAAATACGAACACACCGGTAGACATAGAGAGAGGCAACGACCTTGAGTTTCTCTCTCTTCTTCCTTCGTGTGTGTGTGTGTGTGTGTGTGTGAGAGAGAGAGAGAGAGAAACAGAGAGACAGACAGAGCCGAAGAGAGAGGGAGAGACAGAAAGGTGTTGTTGATGCATGAGGGAACAGCACAGCTAAGCCTCATGCAGATTCCTTCTGCTGGATAGATCTTTCAAACGTATCTCTGCCACACCTTTGATCATACGTGTCCTGTGCCTCTCTTACAGAACTCATTCACCCACCCACCCACACATTTTCACACACACACACACTCAAAGAAAATACTACCAGATTACATCCCTCTTCTCAGTGCGAAGGAAAGGAACGCTGGCATCCACTGTGTGGTCAAAAAAGAAGGTTCTCTCTGTCGGTGTGAAAGAAAACCGTTGAATGGATATGGGTGGAAGTCGAAATCTGCTCTGCTATGTCCCCATGCAATGGAATGTCTTTTCTTTCCTCCCCTTTCCTCCACAAAGCAAGATAAGAAAGGCAGTGACTGAAGGGAAAACAACACAAAAAAAACGTACATTGCCTTTGTTGACATCGTCGTCACCCCCACCGCACAGGCGTGGTATTTTCCCTCGGCCACCACTTGCTGCAAGGAGACGGAGGGCGTGAGGGTTGGAAGGGAGACAGATGAGCACACTTTTCTGCAATTTTCTTTCTTTTGATTTCCAGATAGGCTCTCACTCTCTTTCAGACAGGAAGGAACGAAAAACAGAAACAGAAGGAGGCAAGAGAAGGAAAAGTAAGGAGGGCGGGAGCAAACAAATGAGCAAGCAAGGAAAGAAAGACGCGTAGAAATGGAGAGAAGAAAGGAAGAAGGGGAAAACCGAATGCAAAAGCTACAATAACAAGAAAAGGGCCACGATTTCATGTCGTCATCCTCCCTTCCGGCTGGTGCTCTCACTCACCACAACAGCGTCCTTCTCTACTTCCTCCATCTGTCCCCCCGGCGACGTGAACCCTGGACACATCAGGTTGGCCCCCTTCAACGCGAATTTAATTCCTCCCCTGTCCAGTTGCATCCGGGGCATCATGGTGGGGTCTGCACACACACACGCACAGAGACATTTGCACGCGCACACAGACACACACACACACACACACACACACACGCACGGACGCACGCACGCACGCACGCACGCACACACACTTGCGCGCGCGCTCAGTCAGTCAGTCAGTCAGTCAGTCACCCACCCACCCACCCACCCACACTCGACCACATACACTCATGTGTGTAAACACAAGCATAAGAATACAAGTATACGCACTCAGGGGCGCACACCCACACGCACGGTACACACGCACACACA
>JAHBMJ010000997.1:10000-32486 GCA_018398765.1 Chromera velia | reverse complement strand
CCCCTCACTTGCTCAAGCCCCGGCCGCAGAGACTCCAGCATCGACAGTCCCACGACTCCTGCGATGCCCACGAAGATGGAGGACAGGTGTCTCAGGACGAAGAGGGCAATCAGGGGGGCCACCTTCTTCAAGTCTTGGAAATCCTGCAGACAGACAGGAATTAAGCCGTACACAGTGTGTCACAGACTGATGCATGGATTCATGATTTCCTTTCCTCAAAGCCCACCCTTGAGCCAGATAATCTGAGACCAAACTCAAAGTCTGGAGACTGGAGAGAAGCGCCACCTCACACGGATTAGAGTCTTGGCTGCTGAAAAAAAAAATGTGGAGATGAAGGGAGAAAACAAAAAATCAAGGGGCAAAGGAAGCACGAAGGGAATGAAAGAAATCAGTTCGAAAGAGAGACCGGGAGACGAACCTCCTGTGTGAAGGCCCCGGGTCTGAGCGCGATCATCGCTGCAACTGTGCAGGCTGCCTGGAAGCAGTAGAGGCCGATCATCACCTTCGTCCACACAGCCGCGCTCTCACAGGACCTGCACGCAACATATACTCAACGTGCATTCATACATCAAGTACACACACAGAGCAAAGCAGAGGCGTCCAAAAAAGCCTTCTGTCTTGTTTTTGATCCCGTCCCAACAAACAAAGCAGGTGTCAAGTACTCACCTGTGGTCGGAGAGGATGAGAATGGCGAAGAGGGACACCGGAAGGATGGAGCTGGTGAGCACAGAGATGAGGTTGGAAGCAAACACGTTCCTGCCCTCTGTCTGCTGAAGAAGGAGAGTCTCCATTCGGGAAGAGGAACTTCTCCGGAGACTTTGCATCGGATGGGGGGCAGTTGCGGGTCCGTTTCCGTTAGGGGGGTTGGAGGAGGTCTGGGGCACCTGTGGAGAGCATCAGAGAAAGAGAAAGAGAGATCGCAGGTGGAGAGTGTCTGCGAGACTTTTGCTTCGTTCGCGGCATCATGTAAGATGCTCAGAAGAGGAGAGACGTTAATTGAGGGAGAAGCGCTCAAAATTTGAATGCACAATCGGCGTAAACGGCAATTGTATCGGGAAGAGCTTAGGAGGGGAATGTTGATTGGAAAGAAATTCTTGCGTCTTCGAGCAATCCGGGAAAGAGAGACTGACAGACAAACAGACTCACTCAGAGAAGGGAGGGAGAAACCACAGGAAAAAGAGGGTGGATGAAAACTTCACATGCACGCACAAAAGCTGGAGCAAAAGGAGGAAAACACTCGATTCAGGAGACCCACGTGGCCGTACATGTGCATCTTTTCTCGAGCGCTTCTTTTTTTGCTTTTGTCGTGAACAGCTGCACATCGACGCAAAGGGCCAGGAGGAGGGAGGGTGACAGGCCTGTTTCCTCTTTTTCTTTTTGGATTTTTGAACTGAGAGGTAGAGAAGCGTGGAGGAGGGGAGGAGGCAGAAAAGAAAAGGATTGATTGATTGATTTAGTGATTGAGTGATTGAGTAAGGAGGGGGCGCAGGAGCGACAAGTAGGCAAAAGCAAAGACCAGTTCTGAAAGGAAAGTACGTGGAGTTTCGGAAACGCACAAATTTCAATTCTCTCTGGAATCCTTCGTTGTTGCACCCCCTCTGGATGCACAGTTCCACCGGGATTCGGCAGTCGTTGCTGAACAGAACAGAGAGAGAAATCGGAAGGAGACACGACTTGTGGAAATCACCAGAGACGCACAAAATCGGGTGTTGAGGTACAAAGGCACGGAGGGCAAGTGGATTTGTCTCAGTCATCGGTGTAACGAGTCGAGTGAAGAAATGGAGCATGACGAGGACGATAAAAAAGTAGCAAAGCAGAGGGAGAATGTCATGTAGACGGGCTGGACACGCAGACAGTCGGGTTGAAACTTCCAACGGTCGGGTGCTGTTGTCAAGGACTTTCTCAGGGGCTTTCTAGCACGAATTCTTGCCTCAGCGCTTTGACAAGAAAGATGAGAAAGGCAACAAACGATCTGGAGCAGTGCTCTGACGATTCAATTCATTCCTCTCGAGATTGCGACCAAATAGAAAGCTTCGGGTGACAAGAACAGGCTCGATGTTCTTCTTCTCCTTTCTCCCTTCCGACAAATTGCCTCGGCCGAGTATCTGGACTCTCCTTGAACAGCTTATGGATGAGTCACTTTGATTGGTTTGTAAAGTGATCGATCAATCACCCCTTTTAATACGATTCATGTTAGTTGTTAGGTCACTGTATCGCGTGTCAGCTCACCTGCTCTGCAGTTAGGAGACTGGAGTTTCCAATACAAATGAAATTCAATGTGGCAGAGGCCGGTTGGAGTGACTCAAGCTTTTTGTACCTCTGCAATCACTGCAAAGATGGACTCCTCTCAGATAGATCAAAAGCAGCAACCATCAACAGAAAAGGGGCCACGGACCAGCGGGGTCGCAGTCCAACGTCACGCTGAGATATTTAAACCACGAAGGACTCGTTGATGCTTTCAAATCCCGCACTGTCAATCAACCACTGCAGTGTGGCACTTCAACTTGAGTCATACAACGGCTTTGATGATGTCTGAGCACAGGCCCACTTCTACCGATATATTAATATATATACGCAGTCTGTCGATATTCTGCCTCGATCATCCTCTATATATCGATGTTCCTCGATCTGCCAGGTGACTCGCATGCAATATTGACGTTTTACTGCGACTCAGACCAAAAAAAGGTGTTGCAAAGTGTTGCAGACTGCAGCAGAGACGCGAGGTCGGCCCGGCAGACACGCGAGGTCGGCCCGGCAGGGCCGCGGGGGTGCATGGAGTCCCCCGCGCCGGACCCGGCCGGCCCATGCATGCACTTTTCGAAACATGCATGGCCGGATCGATCCATGCATCAACGGAGTGTTGCTGAGATATTGCTGAGATGTTGCTTGGCTGATGCTTGGCTGTTTCGTTGGTTGATTCTCAGTCTTTGCCTCAGGCACACTAATTCGTCTTTTCATCTCATCTAAGTGCCCTGTATTGTTGCGGAGAGAGCTGCAGAAAGAGTTGTCTTTCGTTGCTCCTCCAGAAACGCCTAGGGTTAGGTGTCTTGGCCGAAGAAGAGACAGACCAACGTATCTGAATAGGCCGTTGATCACGCAGGATCCAGGCACGAAAAGTTCTCAAAGAAACCAGCCGCGCGTCCAACAATGCAGGTGAGTGCCTTAAATAATGTGCCAACAATTTGCCGAGGAAGAAGGAGCGCAGGGAGGAAGAGTGAAAGATAGGAAGCAAAGGATCTTCTTTCTGTTGGAAATATTCCAGTGTGCGTCCGCCTGGTCATGTTCCCTTCCAAGTCGTCGGGAATCTGTTTTGTCCACTTGCTCCGTTCCCTTGTAGTTTTGGCACAGTCTCCCTTCAAGTGTCTCCTTTCTGATGTCTGTCTCTTATTTACTTTTCTCCAGTCTCCTTTGTTTACTTCTTCTTCTCCTCCGAGTACTGGAGAATGTCACGATCGTGCCCTTCCGCGTTCTGCTCATTCCATCTGATCCCGCTCTGTCCTCGCTCTTCTTCTGTCACTCTCAATTGTTTGCCGTATTTCAGCCTCTCTGTGTCTCACTCTAACTCTCTTTGCCCTCTTTTCTCTCCCTCATTCTTTCACTTTGTGTGTTCTGTGCGCTTTGTTCGCCTGTCTGCAGACTGAACCCACCAGAGCACCCAGCACAGTCCACTCCTTCGCGGTCACACAACCGCAGACCGCCGAGAGCTCCAGCCTGATACAGAACTCTAACCGACAACAGGGCCGTCGAATTCCTGACCCGACACGAGAGGTCCTCTACACTTCTCACGACCCATGTCCTTGCTGGTGCGTGCGTCGGCCCCCTTGGCCATTTTCTTTCCTTTTCTTCTCTGTTGGTTCTTTTGTTTTCCTTTCCCTTCTTTCCTTCTTTCTTTGGCATGGTTGCTTCCTTCCTTCCGTTTTTCTTCCCTTTCATTCATTGCCAATGACACTCTCCCCTTCCCCTTTATTCATTGCCTTTTCGTACGCCTTTCTCTTCTCCTGTCTTCTCCATCTTGTCTCTTCTTCTCCGCGTTCATCTTCCTTTCCTCGCCGAAGGACTGAAAGCGTCGTCTGTGCCGCGAGTCTTCTCTCCCTCCACCTTTCCTGCTGCACCATCTGCCTCGTTGACTGACTGACTGACTCACTGACTACTGACTGCCTGCCTGCAGGTGCCTTCGGTGTTGCGGGCTGAATGCCATCCTGGCCACTCACCTGATTGTGAACGTCGCCATCTCCGCCTACCTTTTGGTCCTGGTCCTCCTGAAGGAATCCAGGGGATGTCCTAAGGTGAAGGTCTGGGGTATCTGTGCGTCGAGTTTGGGGCTCTTCGGCTGTGTCCTCTTCCTTCTGCACGTCCTTATGAACTCCAAGCTTGGGGGGGGGGCATGGTCGGTCGAATGTCGTTCATTCTCCAGTAGTACTTTTGGGGAGGGAGCATTCGGCAGAAGGAGAATGAAAGCGTTGGGGTCGAGCAAGATCCGGTTGTTGAGCATTCGTTCTATAGAGGTTAGGTAGCTGGATTGCAAGGTCACGAGGCGTATCTTTGGTCAAAAAGTGGAAAGGTGCGACGGTATGCATGCGGCTGTATCTGGGCTTTCACCCTTGCCTCGGCATGGCTGCGCATCTGTGTGCGTGCTTGTCTCCTTCTCTCCTTTCTCCTGAATGAATGGGTGGGTCTGTAGGGGAGAGGGTGTCTTTTTCATTCTGGCTCGTCATGCGAGTGGAGTAAAGCAAGAGTTAGTGTGAACGAAAGAAAGAAAGAACGTGTTTGCTTGCTGCAGGGGGATGTTTTCTTCATCACGGCGCGGTTGGAATGCGATGGCCCTTTTGTCGGCGGTTCGGTGTCTGTCGGTCATGGCGACTGTGGGCGTGTGCCTGTGGGGGCTGACTGTGACGATGACGGGGGCGGGGAGGGGGGGGGAACTGAGCTGGCAATGGGCGCAGCCGACTGGGTGTGATTCGAACCTGTACTGGTGGGTCCGAGTCAAAAGAGAGGAAAAAGAATTTGTTATGCTTTCTGTCAGCTCATTTTGCTTTCTGCTTTTCCGGACCTTCTGTGAGAAGTGAAAGAAAAAAGGAGGTAAGGTAAGGACGGAGAGAGGGAAAGAGGGATAGTCCCATGCACAAAGACAGACAGACAGACTGATTACACACATGCATCATTGAATGATTGGATGAACGGCTCGAGGGAGAAAGACGGGGAGGCTCTATCTTTTTTTGTCTGCCGCTGTTCGTTTCGCTCTTTCTGTCAAATTCCTGTATTCACTTCGGCAAGAAGTCGCGAAGGAGAGCACAAAACCCCAGCAGGCAACGGGGTGTGTGAGATCTGACCTGATTTTATCTCAACGGTCTCTTTTGTATGTTTCCTTTCCTCACCCTCCACCTTTCTTGTCAGTCCCTCTCTGACTGTGAGCGTCATTTGCTTTTCAAAAGTCACTCGTTTCTTCATTCATGTCCACACGTGTTGCAGGTACTCGGTTGCCTTCGCTTCGTTTGTCACAGCGTGGCACGTGCTCTACTCGGCTTTCCTCTGCTCGTGTTGCTGCACCACGATTTTGGCCTTGATGTTTCCCTCCAGTGGCTACACGCAAATGGACGATCTGGAGAGGCAACAGCAAGCAGACGGACCCCAACAAGAGATTGTCGCATGAGTTCTTCTTTCCCTTCGGTGTGTCACTAAATCTGCATTTCACTCTAGATTTCGCCGCGGTTGAAACACTGTAGGACAAGTGGTCGAGTAGGAGTTGGCGGGAGGGTGAGTCTGTGTAATTAAGCCTCATTTGGTTGATCGATGGATTGAAAGACCTCAGTACTACGGTGTCGTAACAAGCATTCACTGGGTACAGAATTCACTGTCAATGAATTGAAGATAACTGAGCCTGTTACTGAGGGCTTCATTGAACTTCAACCAACGCTCCAGCTAGAATCTTTGCTGCCAATTCGTTCAACATAAAAAGGCTTCGTTGGTGTTGTACATGTATATATAAAAAAAAAGAAAAACTGGATTTTTTTAAATTCTTTTTCTTTTGTTCAGCCTGTTACTTCAATTAAATACTAATCTAGATGCTAATTAAAAAACAGATTGAGTAGAAATATTTTTAATTAAGTGTTAAATTAATTAAGCTAGTGTTAAAGCTAATTTTATACACAAAAAATTGTCAAGAATCTAGTCAAAAATTATGATTCACTTTTAATCATTGATTTATTAGTTGAAAACAAAAATGAGTGGAGCACCAAGCCTAGTACCAAGCCTGCCAGACTAGGCCAGACTTTTTTTTTTAGTTTTTTTTTTTTTTTAAATGTGCGGCGCTTAGAAAACTGACTAGAAAACTCTAGAGAAAACTGATAAGATATCCCCTAGAATATTTAGATAATTAAAAGTGACTATCTAAAATCCTGGCTATATTGATTTATCATTTATCTTCAAATTGATTGATTGATTGCTCGATTGATTGATTATAATTAGTCCTAGAATTAATCCGATAAATGAATGAATGAATGAATGAATGAATGAATTGAGGCAGTTAAAGAGATAATTAGCCTAAGTCTTAATAGCCTTCTGCCCCAATGCCGAATGTCCGGCGACGTGCGGTTTCCAAGGAAGCGCCTTTATCAAAAAAATAACTCGTATATATGATAAAAAGTCTAAATTTGTACGCCTATGTCACAATCTTTTGATATGCCCTTCTTTGCAATTCGATGCATGCTGGCCTATTCCTGGACCAGTGCATCCAGCTCGGCATTTGCCCAGATGAAGCTGAGGACTGTTCTCTGCAGCACGCCCACCGTCCGATGCATCGTGCCGTTAGATTCCGCAGACGCCAGAGCACTTCCGCCGGGGGCCCCTGTCCTCGGGGACACGGACGTGACGGTGTCCAGATTCAGGAACAGCTGCACGAGTATGGTGCCACGCAGGAGACACAGTGCCGCTCTCTGTTCTCGTACAAGCAAGGCCATACGGCAGAGGAACGCAGCTGTCATCCTTGCATCCAACGCGGCCACCAGCAGGAAGGTCGGGTAGTCGTGTTCTGAATTGTGGTTTCGCACTTTCTCAGCAAGGTCAAGGGGGCGGGGGCCGTTCACATCTCTCTGGGTCAGAAGAAGGGAACAAACCCCAGAGAAGATAAGCTCCTTCAGACATGCGACGCGATTGGGCAACTTTTCTGCTGTGGTCTTGGAAGAGGAAAAGACTTCAATCGCTTTGTGCAGCGCAGAGGCTTGCGGTAGCGACGAAAAAGGAGAAGGGAGATCCGTCAAAACCAGACCCAGTCGGCTTCTTCGGTACAGTGCGAGGGTCTTTTTGATTGCAGCGAGGTCTCCGTCCTCCACATACTGGATCAGAGGGTCCCCCAAGTCACCTGAAGCCACTTGAAATGAGAGTGCTACGTCCAACGTTCCGGCCTCACTCATATAAAGAGACTCCACAGTCTTGGTTTTGTCCCTCAACTCAAACACTCTTCTGGAGGATGGATCGCTGTAGATTAGAGTCTGTCCGCCTGACAATTCTCCCACTTCCTGCAACTTGTCATACAGAACCGATACAGTGTCTCTCAGACTCACTTCCACCGTCCTCAACAACCCGTCCCCCGTTCTCAGCAAGCTGCCTGTTATTCCACGCACATTGAACCGCATGACTGCAGAGTTCACACCTGACTGGAGAGAACACCAACCTTTTCAGGCTGTGCCCTCAGGCAGATGGACAACAGTCCTCTATCCGCGTATGACAGAGAAACTGCAATGAAGTGTATATACGATGAACAACAGGTGTTCCGCCAGAAGACAACACTTGCCCCTGACACGCTTCAGGACGCCTCCTCCGGTGGTCCCAAGTTTCTCCACGTTATCTGAAGATGACGACCTTCCACAGTGCTTGCATATGGGCTGTAATATTGTAAACTTCAAAGAGCAAAGTTTCAATGTATATACGTGATTCATGCCTGACATGCCAGCAAGCACTCATTCTGTGTTGCGATGTGTTGCGCGGTGCATACAACTGTTGCTCGAGCGATACGCGGGTCGATCCCCGATGGTCCCCGGCATCCCCCATCAAAGCACCGGCGCCGCGCAGTGCTGCGGCTTAAATTGCCTGGGCCCCAGCCGACCTAAGTTTGGGCCTCGCGAGCTAGCCAACACCGCGATCATGCATGCGTCTCAAAGCCTGAGTCAAAGGTACACTGGTACAGAGGAGGACAAGAATCTGGAAGTCAATGAGACTGCAAGAAGAGTCCTCTACTTGCTCAACGTATGATCAGTACCATTTTCGAGACAGATTTGGTCGAGGAGTGACTGAACCAAGCTCCTGGCAAGCATTGACAACACTGAGGTGCGCGATAGATCAAGGAAGGATCCGGTTTCGTCTCTGTCGTTTCTGTCCTTTCTCTTCAGAAGAGGCAGAGCGACGCATCGACCCCCCTCTCCTCTTGTGATAGTGCGCCCAAAGGTGCCCAGATTGTTTGCAAGGCCCTGACCAGTGCGTGATCCAAACAACGCAAAAGAAGCACACGATGCGTCACGCTGTTCTCGTCTCCTCGTCTCTCCTGTCTCTCGCGTCCAGCCCCGGGTCTGCTTTTCTGGTCCGGCGGCCTTTGCGCTCTTTCGAAGTTTCCGTCTTACGATCATCCTCACCGTTCTCCTTCTCCCCTTCCCTCGAGGCCTCCGCGTCTTCCTCCTCAACAGCTGCACCTTCGCGAAACGCGCCTTCCTTCTCCCGTCTCCACGCTGAGAAAGATGTAAAGGGATCCGCTGATGAAGCGTATCTCACTATGCAGCTGCCAAACTTTCTAGAGCGCACCTTTCAGGTAGGAGAGGGCGGACGTTCTCTTTGACCCTCCGTGTGTTATCTCCAGCTTCCCCCCTCTGTATCCATACCGTTCCTGGTTGCTTTTCGTATTCCTCCTGTCCTCTCTGTGTCTCACCCGTTTCCGTGCGCGTGCCTTCCGGCGTGTGCATGCGCGTCAGTGATTGTTTTCTGTTTCTCGTCTCCGCTCTTTGCCGACCTGTCTATCTTGTTCAATGCAGTCTCTTTGCACTGTTTCCTTCAAGCTGTGCATCTCTGTGTCTCTGCGTGAGCGTGAGCGCGTATGTGTTCAATGTCTGTCTCTGTCTGCATGTGTGTGAATAATGAGTGTGTGCGTGCATACTCATGCTCATGCTCATGCTCATGCTGGCAGCAGAATCCTCTTGATAACATCGCATGTATTTACTTTCATACAGAATTCTTTTTCGTGCATTTCAGAAAATAAATACGTGCATGCTGATGATGCTCATGCTGGCAGGAGAATCCTCTTGATGACATCGACCCCTCAGACTTTGACGCTCTCGGGATTGACGTCACAAAGGAAAAGGCCGAGCTGCCTGAACTTCTGCAGTCAGTCCTTCCACCTGCCCGTCCCTCTCTCTACCCGTTCTTCACTGGATCGTCATAGGCAGTCAGCCAAAAGCAGCGAAAAAGAGGGACACGGAGATTTGAACACAGAGGATGAGAGTAACAGAAAGAGAGACACCTCACCCTGCACTAGTGGATCGCACTCTTCATTTCAGGTATCTTCTTTCTGACATTCTTCACCTTCCCATTCCACCCCCCCTTTTTCCTGTGTTCCTTGTTATGCTCCTCAATAGACAGTCAACCGGTGTGTGTGTGGTGTGTGTATGTGTGTGTGTGTGTGCATGTGTGTGCGTGTATGTATGTATGTATGTATGTATGTGTGTGTGTGTGTGTGGTGTGTACACAGATTTGTAAGGGACCGCGCTTTCGTTGATGAGAGTCTGGTCGTTCAGAATGTCGACGCATTTGAGGTCGGTCCCTTGGTGTGTCTAGGTCTGTCTGCATGCGTCACCCTGCTTCCTCTCTCTCTCTCTGTCTCTCTGTCTCTCTCTCTCTGTCTCTCTGTCTCTCTGTCTCTCTGTCTCTCTCTCTCTGTCTCTGTCTCTCTGTCTCTCTGTCTCTCTGTCTCTCTGTCTCTCTGTCTCTCTGTCTCTCTGTCTCTGTCTCTCTGTCTCTCTGTCTCTGTCTCTGTCTCTGTCTCTGTCTCTCTGTCTCTATCGTCACCTCGATGTTCCTGCGTTGGTGCTGCGGCGGGTGCACAGGAAGGAAGGAGGTTTGTACGTGTTGTACAAGCCCCCTTTTGTCTCTGAGTTCCTTCCTTTTCCCTTGTCTTGACGCACGCATAGCGCATTCAGTATCCCTGTCCCCCTTTTTTTCCTTCCTGAATTCCCTCCCAGGTAATTTCAAAGCTGCTCCCCCTGAAGGGTTACGCCCAGGCGGCGCCTTGGCAGAGGGAGGAGCTCCACCCGATGATGGTCCCCTTCGGACGCCCCCTGGAGGGCCCTGTACCGAAGACGCACTTGGCAGAGAAGGGGGGGGGGAAGCAGGTCGGTCAGACTGGGTGCATGCCTGCGTGTTTGCGGCTGGTAGGGGTGGGGTGGGGGAGCATGTGAGTTGCATCAGGGGTAGGAGAACATCCATAACAAGAAAGGTAGCCGCTTGGCGTCTTTCGTATCCAGAACAAAGAAGTGGAACAAAGACCAGTAGTGCATTAATCTCTTCTTCTTCTGATTCTCTTGCAGGTCGGGTGGGTGGGGTTGCTTCGATTGCCCCACGTGAAGGATGAGAAGATTCCTGTCGTGCGTCAGTGCCCCACGGGACTTGAGTTGGTCTCTAATAATTTGGCTTCTCTGGCAATGAAGTGGGCAGTGGAACTTCATGCAGAGGGAAATGAGGAGGTCGAGGAGATCATACCTGAGGTGAGTCTCCCTTTGTGCGGGTTTCTGTATGAAGGGAGGGGGAGTCTCCCTATCTTCCTTCCTTCCCCCTCAGCTGCATTTCACAAAGGGCTGCTTGCTGCTCTCTCACTTCCGGCAGTCCCCTCCCCACTTGTCGTTTCGGCATTTTCTTTCAGTTCCTTCTGCGGCCTGCGTGCCTCCATCCGTGTGTTGTTGTCCTTCTTGTCGTCATGATGTTCTGTTTTTCTTTCTTTCAGGTGAATCGTCTGTTTCCCGACAGCAAGGACCACTTCAGCACCACCGACGAGAGGCTGCAGCAACTCGGGCCTGTGAGGTCAGTCAGTCAAGCAGTCCTCAGTCAAGCAGTGCGTAAATGCACTTGGGAGAGTTTTCTTTTTTTGTTCATTTTCCAGCCATCTTTTCTTTGTTTTGCATATGCGACTCGCCCATCCAGTCTACACAATCCCCCTTTCTGTTTGCCCCTCCCTCATACTTTTCCCCTTTCTGCCCCCCTGCCAAGCATGCAGGTACATCTACCTGCGCAAGTGGGGTCCCTTCCCGGACGTGTGCGAGGCCCTGATTGACCTGCACATCGAGAAGAACGACGGGATTGCGGCCTCAACTGTCGCAGAGAAGTACCAGGAGAGCTTCATCGAGTGGGGACGTCCCCATGCCCTCAGGGCAGTTCTCACAGCCACTGTCTTTGCAGATGTCGTCAAGGTGAGTGAGTGAGTGAAGCTTTAAGGAAATTTCCTTTTTCTGATGTGTGTGTCAGAGCGTCAGAGAAAGTTTCGATGTGGGTATACACCTCTGCAGTCACTGCAGTGGATGTGTGAAGGAAGAGGGTACACAGGGACACAGGGATGTGCGCACTTTTCTTTTCTACTCATGGGATGTTCCCTCGTCTCCCTCGGCTGGCTGGTTGGTTTGTTGGCTGGCAGGCTAGTTTCACAGAAGTGAGTAGATCCGAAGGAGAGAGCAACACGGAGAATATATTCCCGCCCGCAAAGGGAACGTAGAGCAGCCAGTAGTTCGGAGGGGAGGTGCTTGGAGCAGAAGAGAGGGAGAGGAGCTCTGATCAGACACACACTCTCACTCTCTCTTCCAATTCTTGTGTGAACATTTGTATGTATGTATGTATGTGTGTATGTGTGCAGGCAAAGGAGATTGCCAAGATGGCCCTGAAGAAGCCCTCCTTCACCGTCGCACGCACAGAGAGTGAACTAAAACTCGTCAGTCAACCCTCCCTCCCTCCCCCCCTCCATCTGCATCTTTTGAGTGTCTCCTCCCTCCCCCTCGATGCATGTGGTTGCATGAGTTATTAGGAATGCGTCCACAAATTTGATGCAGTCAAAACTCACAGAGAAGGTGCAAAACAAACACCGTCCTTTCCTTCCTGCAAGACAGTACGTCTCTTTTACCATAAGAAAGGCGTGTTTACTCATCTTCACTATCCATCCGCCTAGCTTCTGGCTGCATCCTTCAGATTGAGTTGTTTCTCCACAGAATGAGACAGACATATAGAAAACGGAAACAATAGAACTTTTCGAGGTGTGCGTGCGTCAGTTTAGGTATGGGCCTCTAGCAGTGAGGGGAGAAGTGACTGAATGATCACGATTTGAATCGAAAATTCGACAGGATCTGTATGAGTGTGTGTGTGTGTGTGTGTGTGTGTGTGTGTGTGTCAGTTTGTCCGTCTATCTCTCTGTCAAGAAACCATCCAGTCTGTCTGTCTGTCTGTGCTGTCGGGAGGTTGAGAGGCGAGGTGCGCTTAACTCTCACCTTTCGGGCTGCCTGCCCACTTTTTCTGAGTTGTCGTGATGTTCTTTTGTCTTTGTTGCTTTCTTTCTTTTTGTCGGTTGTGTTCATGAAGAAGAGGAGGGAAAGAAACCGTATAGTCTGCCTGTCTGTGGAAAGAAACCATACATTCTGCCTGTCTGTGGAAAGAAACCATACATTCTGTCTGTCTGTTAGAAGACGCATCGAGTCTGTCTGTCTGTCTGGAAGAAAACAAAGAAACGAAAAAGGATATCGCCCCTCTCGCTGTCTCTGCAGGTGAATCTGGTTGCTAACGAGTATGTCTGGGACGAGAGACGGGAGGTTTTTCTCCGGAAGTCTCAGGACCCTCAGACGTCACAAGTGGCTACCGGCATGAAGGTAGGTAGAGGTGTTCAACAGAGACGGGGGGTGGGGAAGGAAAAAGAAAAAGAGAAAGTAAAGGATTCCTCTAGACTTCTGTGGCTTGTATTTCCTCTACTGTGACTTCTTGAGTACGTCTATCTCTTCACATCTCTCTTTCCTTGGACGTTACCTCCTTCTCCTGTCTGCAGGTCCGCATTCTCACTCTTTTGGAAAGAGCGGCGTGGTACATGGACGCGATGATGTTCGGGTTGAAGGCGGAGACGGAGACGGAAGGGGAGGTGGGGGCTCTTGTGCCCTGGTCTGCCTGCAGAGAGGCGTTATCTGATTTTTATAGAGAAGGGCAACTGTTTGAGTTTGCGTCCTTTGTGGGTCCTCTGAACGAAGAGGAGCGGGTTCTCCCTCCCCCTCCCCCCCCACGGACAGAGGTCCTTGAAGAAGAGCCGGCTCTACAGTGACATCCTTTTTTTTGTCAATGAATGACTGAATAAATGAACCCGCCAAGAGGAACTGAAAGAATCGCAAAAACGGTAAAGAACGTAATCAACACAATGATAGTGGTCGGATTCGATCCGTGCGGAAAGACTGATAACTGCCAGTGTGCTTCTTCTCGTCCGACAAGAACAACCAACCGTGCGCTCCCCGGCTCAAATTTTGATGGCTGCTGGTACAAGTCACAAATAGTCATAAATTAGATTGACCGATAAAGTGGTTGCGCATATGTGGTCATCAGACAGTCAGTGACCCCCGGCCAGCACTGCAGTTGAGCTACATGCAGCCTACAGACTTAACCTATGTGTACTGTGAGAAAATTAAGTTTCACTAATAACATCTAATGACCTAGTTTATTATTTATCGTACAAGCTAGCGGGTGCAAACCTAGTATCTAACAGTGGAGTGCGCTAGAGACCATAGGGATTCCCACATATTCCCACACTAGTTCCCGAAACAGAAATCCTTTTCTAGATCCTTTTTTATCTTAAGATAACATGTTATAGTATCCTATACTATAATTCTATAGTACTGAATTTTATATATGTAAATGAATATAGGCCGTACGTAGGTTACCGTAGCTAGGTGCGAAGTGATACACACTAGGATATACAATGTGTAGCGCAAACTTAGCAGTGCATTGTTAACCTTTAATTTTGAATATATAACATTCTGATAAACACTAGGATAAACAATAATACGTAGATGCGAACTGATTAGAATGATCAAATCTAGGAACCGATATACAATTTAATGTTTAGCATAAATTTATAAGCAGTGCATTATTAACCTTCTTGCATGAAGATACTATAAAGTTCTGATAAATAACAATTATAACATTACTACTAGTATTTAATTAATAATATTTGGAATGATATATGTATTCTTACTTCAACAGACTCCATGTATTCAAGCGGTTAAAGAGTTTTGAAACACTTAAAATCAATTTATAACAAACTAAACAGCCAGGCGACTCGGATGCGATTTGTTCTCAATATTTGTTTTATATTTAAGTCGAGTGACATCAGATTGCGTCTTTCAATCAAATATATACATGACCGTTCAAGTTCTGAATACCCCCCTTTCCCCTGAGCACACCTCCGAGTCGTCGACGCGTCTCCAACACGCCCCCCTCCCTCTCTCCCAATGATTTTGTACCTCGATTATGTTACAGCAGAACTCCCGCTGCGCAATCGAATGTTACAAATTGATTTTAAAAACCGGCAGCCCACCAACTGGACGGAAATGAGTCACAAAGAGGGCAAACAGATGAGAACGCGTTCAATCAATCTTTTGCCGGAAAGAAATCTCCACTCATCGAATTTCCCATCACAGATTGTCGATCAACGAAACCCTTTCTCTTCCTTCCTTTCCTCTTCGTGGTTCGATCGATCGATCGTTCAAGCAGTCAGAGAGACCGTCTGGACTCCCAGCTGCTCAAAAGGATCTGTATTCTTCGAAGCAAACAGGCGAAAGGTCTTCTTCTGCTTCGCCTCTGCAAGCGCTTTGACGTCAATCATCCTCCACTGGGCGTTTTGATAAGTCCGAAAGAGAAACTTTCCCTCCTTGGGAAGTTTGAGCACAGTCCACTGGGTCTCCCCCTCTTCCAATCTGTTGTACAGATCGTGAATCTTCAGAGAACCCCATTGCATCTCCTCCTCCCCCTCTTCTGTTGTCCCGCTGTCTGAAGAGACGGAAGAGCCTCTCAAACGTTTGCCTGAGGCGTCCTCACTTCCCTTCTTTTCTTCTGTCTGTCCAACAAGCACATCCAGAGAACTCTCCTCAGAATTCTTCTTCGAGTGATCAACACGAAGAGACCCTCGAGGAATGCCCACCGAGTTCAAAATATTCTGCACAGCCTCAATGCCTTCATAAACAGACCCCAAACGACTCGCACCCCCTGTCCCTTCAGTCTCCGCAAACTTCGACAAGAAATACATCCGCACAAAGCGCCCTGCAGGAGTGAAATCTCCCGGAAGGCCCAGGAGATTCATTCCGTTCGGCAGCTTCTTCCCAGAAAAGGGAACGGGGCCCACCGCAGAATCGCTCTGGACCCACTCAGGCACAGAGGGCTTGAAAGGGCTCACATTCACGAAATTGGCCAAATTCTGCAGGTGCCAATCCAGAGGAGGGTCGTTGGTCGTCACGCCCACCTCAGAGTTGTCCCACACTACCAGCTTGCCCTTCAACCAGGTGAACACATGCTGCGATCCGGAAGCATCTGTGACGATCCAGTGAGCGCGTGCATCCAAAACATTCCACACAGGAGGGTCGATAACCTTCAGATTCTCCAGACGGGACGCCACGTCTTCCCAGCTCCCGCATGTGCCGAGAAGGTAAGCAACTAGGTCTACCCAATAGACAGTAGGACGGGCATCGCTGTCTCCGTCTCCTTCTCCACCGGAGTTGTTCTTTGCTTGTTCGTACTCTGCGGCACGGAGAAGCTGCAGGGAAATCGTGAGGCCCTCAGTGTTCATTCCTTCTGTGGCAGTGATGTAGGGAACGAAGTGGTGTCCAGGGATCGGAATCTCGACGCCAATGGCTGCAAAAGCGAAGTCGTTCTTCGGCTTGTCGGAAGGCCGGGAGAATTGGAGAGACCCCTTGGGGTAAGTCTGTAGAGCGTAGGCAGGATTGAGGACTGGAGAGAACTCAAACTCCATCGTTCTGCCCACTACGGTGCTTCCATCTGAGGTCTTCACAGACACAGTTGTGCATCCAGATACAGACGCGGGAGAGAGCGAAGACAACAGACCAACGCAAAGAAAGGAGAAGATACGCATAGTGTTGCACAACTGTTGTTGTAATCGAGCCTATTGGCCAGCCAGTTCTTGATCTGTTGCAAGAGTGGATCAGCAAAGCTTTGACAAAGATGTGTACACTCCAGGTGTTGTTGAATTCAATTTAATTGCAATGCATGTTCAGCTCAAGGCAGTTTGATAAACCGGAGCAATTTTCAACAGCGCAAGTCTGACAGCGCAATTAAGTCTTCCATGCAGGTCTTTCATGCATGAAAGATATATATCTTTCATGCACCTTCAGCAATTAAGTCTTTCGACCGCGCAGGGCCCCGCCGCAAGAGGTGGTGCATGCCGGGGCCCGGCCAGACCCCGGAATCCGATTAATTGTGTATCCGATTCCAACGAAGGTCAGACATGCACGCATGCAATTGTTGATCGAAAGAATTGGCTGCATGATTGGTATATTCATATACGTCGCGGTCTTTCAACGATCGATCCACAATTAATGATCGTCTTTACCCTGCATGGAGAAAATTCATTGAGCCAGTTCATCAGAACACTGTTTTTTAGGGACAGCCACCAGAGAAGCGTTGCAGAAGCCTCTAGTGTAAATTTGGTTTGGAAGATATATACATCTGTACAGAACGGATACAGCTGTTCTTTGAAAAATTGACAGAGACTCACACCGTGCTTGTGAGAAGGCTTCTGGCTTTTTGATCTCTGCACGTTGTTTGTCGTGTCCTTCTTTTGACGAGGTTATGGCAGCCGAACGCGATCACTTTGCCGATCTCGAGGGAGGGAACAGGAACGAAGGGTACAGTGGAGACGTCAATGGAGGAGGACCTAACTCGGAATGCCAACATCCAACAGGACACGGCACGGATCTGAAGAGTAAAACTCCTGGTACGCAACAGACGACTCCCATCGGGGTGGAAGGAGGAGCCAGTGGATCGCCGCCCGTTGGGAAGGCAGGGCACGACAATGACAAGAAGAAGGGAGGGTGCAGAGGGGTAAGTTCCTTGGTGATCTTTCTTCTGTCCGTCATTGTGGTCGCCCTGTCTGCCTGCCTCTTTGTAGACCGTCATGTGATCCAGATCGACGTCTCTGCAGAAGATCCGAACATAGAGATGTCGGTTTCTTTGCTTTTGGACAGCATGCCTGGTCCAGACCTCTATCAAGGGACTGGATGGACCATTTGTTACGAAGGGAGTGGTGCCGTTGAGAAGATTGCACACACAAGCTACTGCTCCTACCTGACCTGCGATGTGAACTTGCTGGGGGAAAGTGCCCCTTTCAGAGATCAGGCGTGCGCACTCAGCGAGTGGGCGACTTCTATGCACAACAACACCCCCGCCATTCCAATTGTCGTCCTTACTCTGGCCTGCTTCACCTGCCTCTCCTCTCTGGCCTACTCTGTCTACAGCTGTGTGATCAGAGAAGAGAGCAAACTGAGAGGAGAACTACAAATTTATGTGATGGCCATCTGGTGTCTGCTGAGTGCCGTGGTGAGTGGTCTCTCTGGCTATCTAATGTATGCCTCCGCGACGACCTTCAACGAGTTCAGAGTGCAGGCTTCCAACGGCAGTCTGGCAAGAGTGGTCGGTCTGGGAGGCCCACGCAACCCTACAGTGGAAGCAGACAACGCCTTTTACGTCTTGGCTGTGGGTCTCTTTTTTTCGTTGGTGACTGTCGTTTGCTCATTCGTTTTGGCCGTGCGCGCTTGCTGTTGCCGGCGGCACTCCTGACTTCGTTTAGCGTGCATGAACGACGGTCGTGCGGCTAGTGCAGACGACAAGTAGAGATCGAATCAGGAGAGTTTGATTGAAGACACCCATGGGTAGCACCCTTGGTAGCAGCAGGAAAGAGGAGAAGGGCAGCTGGATCCCAGGGTGGCCTTTCTCTTCCCGTGAGCTAGGTCGTCTCTGTGAGGGCCGACCTTGCAGGGCCTGCCTGGGTTTGGTGTCAGTGTGTCAGTCAGTCTGCATGTGTCTGCGGGTTGGTCGACCAATCACTCAGTGGGATCTCTGGATGATGAGCCAATCACTTCATTCATCCACCCCTGCACTTTGGTCTGAACGTTGCATCAAGAGGACTCGGACAGAACGGGGGAACGGAAGGGAGGGGAAACAGGGGCAAAATTCTGTAGTGTTACGTTCGACCACCCAGAGAGTTTGTTTGACTGAGGATCTCGATCACGCTTTCATGCCATCAACACGTCCAGAGAGTGCGCAGAAGTAGTCTGACCCCCCAGAAAACGGATCTACTGGTTGCAAGGGACTTGCCCTTCCACTGTCAGGGTGATCTTTGGTGGTCCCTTCGGCGTAGCAGGTGGACCGAGTAGGGGGACGTCGTCTGTTCACCTCTCTGGCCGTTCGCGTGCAAGATTGATGCACGCTGAGAAGAGAATCATTCAAGGGGTGTGCAGGGCTTTCGCAGGTCGATTGACTAGCCGACTGCCTGGGGTGCACTGTCTGGTTTGGACCGGTGCCAGGGCGCTTGTTGGCGGGGTGCTGCTACTTCACTTCAAGTTCGTTGCCTTGCATGTGGTCTCATTGACTGGGCCTGGGGCATTCATGCACCCTGCTGGCGGTCTAGCTACCTGGCTGCTTGATTCAGTGACTGACCGGCGCTGACAGTGTGTTGTGTGTTTGGTTTTACTGGTGGGTGACTGCTTGGATGCCGTTTGCTGTCTGTAATCAAAAGGTGGTGGTTGAGCATGCAGTTCGAAGTTACTTCGACCTTTTTGCGTGTTCTCTCACAAGACTGTGAGAGTATGATGACACATTGTGCAGAAACAGTATAGTTCGCGTTACTGCTAGGCAAGATGAAGCATAAACCATCCACCTCCGAGTCGCGGTGAATCTGGCGTGCCGAAGAAACACTAAAGAGAAAACATATGTAAAGTTATAACTAGAGCTACAAACATGATTGTATAAAGTTAGCGGTCTGCTATCCCAGTCAAGCTTTTATCCAGGGCTCTCAAAACTTGAGTCAAAAGGCCGTAACTCAAATTTTAAATATATCCAACGGTAGTATAAAATATGTTACACACAACTTGCCAGTGCCGTTACTTGCTGTATAGCTAACTCATGAACTGCTGTTATGAAGAACCGAACTGCCTCATGTGTTGCCAGCGACTTGCCGCCGAATGCTAGACGCCTATTCATAGGCCGATGGCGATGACATCTGATGATGATGATGATGATGCTATAAACCTGTATATAGAATTAACAGTTATCAACTATTATAGATAATTATAGGGAATGTTTCTTTTTTTATATATAAATAGAATTAAAAAAAAATGAAAACCATTATTATATACCAGCTAGACTCCTAACACAGGTAGTCTAGGCATAGTACAACAAATCTATGGATCGTGGTCATGTAAGACTGTTAGACAGGAGGAGAGGCTTGATTCTATCGATCACCTGGACAAAACACTAACAGAGAACGCTGTGCTGAGCCAGAAATATTTATAGAGCTGCTGCAGATAGAATAAATGCAGGCGCCCTGCACCGTGCAGGAGGAGGCATGCCGGGTCCGCCGAGGCAACTGTGTGGGCCGTGTCAGGGCGGAACACAACACCCATGTATATTTTATATATTTATATATATATATATATAGATATAGATATAGATATATATAAAATCTTTTTTTTCATCTGTCGCATGCCGGGGGCGAGTAAGGTGCTTTTTGCCCTAGTTTTTGCCCCCCTCTCTATATAGGAGACCGGCGTTTTTCCGCAAAAAACTCGTTCTCATAATTGGTAAGGAGTTAGAAGCTCAAACTTTGTATAAGAAGACGTTGTAACGATAGAAAAAGAACTATTGAACAGATTTTTTATATCATTTCTAGAAATATAGGCTGCTATACAAATTTTATAAGTTTTATACCGTTTTTCTTACTATTCAAAACCGTTAAAAAATGGCATCAAAATCAAAAAAATTGTATAACAGCCTATGTTTCTAGAAATGATATAAAAAATCTGTTCCATAGTTCTTTTTCTATCGTTACAACGTCTTTTTACACAAAGTTTCAGCTTCTAAGTCCTTATCAATTATAAAAATGAGTTTTTAGCGGAAATGCGCCGCTTTAGGGGGGCAAAAAGCACCCTACTCGTCCCCGGCATGCGGTATATATAAGTACATATATGATTTTGGTCTTTTTGGTCTTTCATACTACTGTCAGTTTTCGATCATTTTGGAGGGCCTGCATGGATGGTCATCATTTTTAGTAACTTCCTACCGCTTTGGAGGTAGCGGCAGGACAGACGGAGAGCTAACCCAGAGACGAGGCCTAGACGGAGAGGCAGATCTATAGACTCTTCAAACTCTAGCTCAATCTGAAGATCTTAATCAGCTAAGGGATATGATATTAGAAGATCCTTAGCCGTTTATAGAGTCGAGAGATTTACAGTTAAACTTGGACTTGGCTTTTGCTAGCTTGCTAGTCACTTAAAGAAAGGACAGACTTACAACGAACGAACGATCTCAGCAAGACGGCTGAGGGTGAATTAAATCTGACCGGTCCCCGTACGAACACAAAGACAAGCTTTCCACGGCCAGGCAGACAGAACCCGGCGGCGGGCGATCGAAGCAAAGGCGGTGCACATGCGAGAAGGACCAAACGGCAGCGGTGGGACGGCGCCAGGAGGTAGAACACTACACATTCTGACATTCTCTCTGTTCAGGCTTGGTAAACTAAATGAAGCCTGACTATCTAACTAACTTCTATGCTAACTCACTAAAAATTATTAGCTAAATTATTAGTATGATTGATTATATTTGGTCCAATAATTTAAAATACTAAATCTAATGTCCGAGTCCTTAGTAATGTTCAGACCTTCATGGTGCTCGTTATGGTGTTTAAACTAGGAACAGTTAAAAAATATAAAAGAAAGATGAACAACTTAATAATAAGAAAGTCACTTTCAATTTAATCCTTTTTCTTTAAGATTTTTTGGTTTTTTTGTTTGTTGCTGCCGGTGTCTGCCGGTTTTAAAGCATTACGGAGGCAGAGTGCAGCACTTTCGAGAGAAGTGGTACATGTCATGGTGTATCAGTTACCGAGGCGGTCGGAAAGTTTGGTCAACGGCTGGTGTTCATGCATGTATTAATATTATTTTTTTGATTGATTATCACATTTGACTTTTAAAATTACAAGTCAGTGCACGTGCTTTGCGCGCGGAAAAGTGAAGAACAAATCCCCCTATGACCCCACCCACGTTCTGGCCATGTTTTGCTATTAATATGTTTGGCGTACCCCGCGCAGGCGCACCCCGAGCAAACTAGTATAAACAGTTAAAATAAACTAAAAGAAATCATCAAAAGTTATCTAGGAAGTTATTGTTAATTTTTTGAGTAGTATATACACAGTAATATATTCCTAATATACGCCAAATAATATACTAATAGATATTTGCAGTAGTATTTGCAATTCAAATTTAAATTGATTACCGTTCAAATTATAAATTTGCAAGACAATTGACACCTATAAAATTTATCAAA
Organism: Chromera velia; assembly: GCA_018398765.1. Lineage (NCBI taxonomy): Eukaryota > Chromeraceae > Chromera > Chromera velia. Next base: position 10,889 of record JAHBMJ010000997.1, on the reverse strand, counting down.
ATCTGACTGAGTTTATTATTATAGGTTTATTACTGCTAATTACTGCATATATATGTTATGAAATTTATTTGCAAATTTTTAAGATGAGTTACATCATCATGAGTATGTTATCATCCTCAAATATCCTCAACATGATCTAAAATATGATTCCTTATACACCATCGCCATCAACATATATAAAACTAGGTATAAGGTGTCTAGCGTTTGATGTTAGGCAATGCCTACGTGTTTGGTTACCCAGTTGCCTACCTAGTTTAAGGTACGTTAGTAACTATTGCCCGCGCTGATATTTATAGGCTCAGATATACTCATGAACTTGAAGTCTAGCATGAAGTATCCACCAGTGAATGTAAGACTGAATACAGACATAGTGATGCACGTTATTCCCTTTATCAAAAATTTGAAACTTCAAGTCTCTAATTGCATTTCTTATTGATGTTGCTCCGGTACTTCCAAGAAGGCAGGCGGCAGTATTTATGGCTGGAGTGCCTTTTTTCTTTGCTAATTGTGCATACGTCGGCGAAACTTAATTATACGCGGTGCCATTCCATACAAAGGGGCTACTTCTTTCATTCAAATGAAGGACACTTTCCTGTTTGGACGTCTTCATTTCACACGGGGGGCTGAGTCAGCCCGCGAGTCTTCATCACTCTTTTACTCGCTGCAGGGTGAGCATTCATGCAGAAGAACGATCAACTAAACCTGGCATGCAGTAATTGTTGTGTCGCCCCGAATCAGTCCGTCAGCCTTCGTTCGTGTCTTTCCCTCATTCGCTGACAGTGCAGCCTTCCAGGTTCTTGATCTCTTCTCCCTTGATGTTTGTGTCCGTCCCTGCCATTCGCGCGATGCCACCGATGAGGCCACCGCCTTGCTTGGTGGCACCATAGTT